>JAPYKE020000639.1:0-21905 GCA_028554795.2 Sinohyriopsis cumingii | reverse complement strand
CTGAAAGACATTCGACAATACGAAGGCTTGATCAAGTGCAAAATTTTGCCTCCCACGGACTTGTACCATCCCGTGTTATCTCACCATTGTCAAGGCAAACTGATGTTTCCTTTGTGCCATACTTGTGCTGAAACGTGCAACCAAGATCAACCTTGTCAGCACACCCAGGAAGAACGCACCTTGACGGGAACCTGGGTCAGCGTAGAATTGTTCAAACGTCTGGACATGGGATATCAACTGTTAGAAGTGTATGAAATTTACCACTTTCCCAAGACAGAACAATACCACAAGGGTGACCCCACTCAGAAAGGCATTTTCGCAGACTACGTGGATGCCTTTTTGAAACTGAAGCAAGAAGCCAGTGGCTATCCTTCCTGGTGTCACACTCCCGAAGACCAAAAGACATTCAAAGAGAAATACTGGGCACAAGAAGGCATCTCTTTAGACCACATCGAGAAGAACGAAGGCAGGCGATCATATGCCAAAGTGATGTTAAATTGCTTGTGGGGTAAAATGGCACAAGGGTCGTGTTTACCCAAGACGGAGTATTTGACAGAACCTTCCCGCTACTTCCAGATGATTCACGACAAAACCAAATTCATGAAACACGTGGACGTCGTTCGCGAGGATTTGATCTTAGTCAATTACGAAGAAGATCTGAACTTTGTACAAGCCGACCCTTTTGGAAATGTCATCATTGCGGCTTACGTGACAGCCCATGCTCGCTTAAAATTGTACGAAGCTTTAGAACTGTTAGGGGATCGTGTCCTGTACTTTGACACGGACAGTTGCATCTACATCGATCGACCGGGTCAGCAACACCCTAACATCGAAGGAGACCGTTTAGGAGCCTGGACAGACGAACACCCCGACAACAAGATTCTAAGTTTTGCGAGTGGCGGTCCTAAAAATTACGGCTACCAATACCGGGATAAACAAGGAGAAGTGCACACGGAGTGCAAAGTGAAAGGACTGACTCTGAATTATCGTACTAGTCGAGTGGTCAACTTTGGGGTATTGAAAGAAGCCTTGCAATCTGGAGAGGATGGAAACTTTAAAGTGACCACTCAGCAACCCAACAAGACTGTACGTTTACCCACTCACCAAATCGTCAGTCGATCCCTGGAAAAAGTCTATCAAATCGTGTACCAGAAGCGAGTGAGACTTCCCAATCACTTTACGTTGCCGTACGGTCACATCGATATTGGTCAGCATATAAAAAGGGACAACTTCCAAGAACGACACTTCATTACGAGGACAAGCGACGAGAAAGATGAATAACTCTACGCAGAAGAAAAAAGAGAAGGAACAAACATCATTGACCTCTTTCACCACCATACCGTCACGGCAAAGTGCATTGAAGAAGGGAAAGGATTCAATAGACCTAAAGGAGTATTTTAGCATCTAAATGACTCAGACAGCGACCTCGAGAGAATTTAGAACGACAACTTACACCTACACGTGAAATTTAAAGACTTTGCGTCTGACGTTCCAGCCGAGGAAGTATCAGGTTTCGTTACGGATCTACTTGACTCACTGTTAGAGGAACTCAAATGTCATTGCCAAGTCAAAGATCGAGGTCATTTGAGCCTATCTATGTATCACGACAGTTTGAACTCGCCTGTATGTCTCGAATTTAGCACACCTGCAGAAATAACTTCTTCCAAACTTCTGAGGGCTATTGAAGACGTGCAGTCGATGAGAGAAAAATTTGACATCACCAATGGAAAAGTGACTATTCATATGGCATATGTTGTACCTCCATGGGAAGAAGACGATGACTGCTCTTGATCTGCTTACCGATAAGTGTACCTAGCACGATGGACGTAACAGCAGATTTACGACTGAAAGGGAGTACGTGATGGGAAACATCTATGCTGGGACACAAGTGGTAGCTGACCAGATTTTAAACAACGTGTGTGACGGATAGAGAGACAAACATGAACTTTCTCTTATTTGAGTGTTTGTTACTTGTTTTATTTTAGCTTTCTCTTATAAACGAACATTTAATGTAAATTTGTTGCATATGAAGTGATTTTAGAAAGGAGTGAACGTTAATTTTAAACATTAGATTACTAGAGTCAATAACTAAACAACTCGTAAATAGGTTTGTTTTATGTCCAAATGTTTATGTATTAAATGGATAGTGCTTAGACCAAAGTATAGGCCAGATTGCCCATGTATATACTTGAATAAATGTTTTGAACCCATAAAACAGACTTTTCTTTTTAGTGTCTCTATTCTATCTGTGAGTCATTCTTTAGAATATTTCTGTCCTCTTTTCTTTGTGTTTGGA
The DNA here is from genome assembly GCA_028554795.2 of Sinohyriopsis cumingii. NCBI lineage: Eukaryota > Metazoa > Mollusca > Bivalvia > Unionida > Unionidae > Sinohyriopsis > Sinohyriopsis cumingii. Next base: position 19,609 of record JAPYKE020000639.1, on the reverse strand, counting down.
TGTAAATTTGTTTGTTTCTGTATGTCTATGTTTGTCCCTATCAACCCTGTGTCCCTACAAATACATTTCATCCTATAAGAGGTTTTGACCCTATAAACCTATGACGTCACCAATGTTTAATTCCCATTGATCCCCAGGAGACATTTCCATGTTCAATTCCCATTGACGCCAAAGTGCAAACCCCATATTTTAACGTTAAAGTGCCATTGACGCTAAAGCACCGGTCCTGTTCAATTTCCATGTTCAATTCCCCTTGACGCTCTACAGTTCCATCCATGTTAAAATTCCCCATGTTAAATTCCCTTTGACGCCAGAGTGCATGGACCGTTTTTGCATGGTAAGTCCATTGACGCTAGGGTGGCCCTATTCACTACTTCCGTCTGTCTTTGTGCGATGTCTTCCTTTTACGATACATTATCGTTTAAACAGGAATACTCTAAATATATGGCATTATTATTGGTTTAAAATATAGACAATATCAATTTTAATATCATAAATGATTTATAAATATCTCAATGATTGTAAATGGGGATCAGATCAATCCTTAAAGGATGTTTATTTACTCGCCTGGCGAACAAACATGGTTATTTAAAATAGTTATTTCAGTTTCGAAAGACCATATGTATTAAAATACCATAGAAAGAGAATAGGTGAATGGGAAGTTATATTAGAATGGTATCAATATGTCTTCCGTATGCTATATTAGTGCATGGGAAGGTAAAAACCGCTATTCCAACGACTGCATATCCCGTTTCAAGTGATTAAAAACATATAAGACAACAGTTTATGTTTAGAAACTGTATACACATCATACAACTGAATATTTTCAGAGATACACAAACACACACTTACAGATGTATATATATATATATATATATATATATATATATATATATATATATATATATATATATATATATATATATATATATATATATATATATATATATATATATATATATATATATATATATATATATATATATATATATATATATATATATATATATATATATATATATATATATATTGGTAGAGCATTGTGCCTAAATGGTATCTTACGATTCAATGATGTGTACATAAGTTATTAGTATATTAATGAAAACTAGTGGATTCTAATTCAAGTAGTACACTCGACGACCATTTTATCATAAGGACAAGCATTTTAATTCTTATGATGTAATAGGAATGATGCACTCGAAACAAGCAATTATGTCAACATTTTATTCAACTGTTTACATGACGTTAATTGTATTAATTAATACAGGACACTGTAATAATTCATTTTCCTGCTACTGATGTGGTTGATCTTGATTCAACAGTGACAAAGTAAGGTTGTTAAAGATAATGCAATAAAATTTAGTAAGAAAACTCGGCTAAACATTCATGAAGCGATATATATACGGAATCAGTTTTATAAACTTATGACACATTTATGGAAAGATGATCCAAAATAATCCATTAGAAGTGCTTGTTATTCTTAATGATATGGTGGGAAATAAATTTAAAATGTACATTGTAAATCAGGATTATTGTCTGGCTATTATGACGCATCGATCTTGGATAATACCTGAAACAAATATATAAATTTATGTTATTGTCGCTTGTAGGGTCCCACTGTTCACGATATAAAAAAAAGCAGTGATATCAAAAATGTTCACAGTTGTACCGTAAACAATTTTGTCAAATGCGAATATCTCTCTCTCTCTCTCTCTCTTAGAATACTTCATGTGCCCATATAACTCTTTCATCCATAACTTGCTATTCATTTGTTAGTTCGTCAGTCGCTAATTTTTAACGGACGATGTGTATATTAACATTGAAATATATCGTAGTTTCGAAGACATACGACAAGCCTTATTCATTAAAATGATTTTTCTGAACTGTGCTTTAAAGACTGGTGCAAAATGTGTGCTGGTGGTGGAAGCCTTTGGAACAACAATTTGATTGATTTTTATTCTATAGATTTTGAATTTATCCGATAAATTTTGTGACATTATCAGTCACCTGTTGGTAACTTTTAGCGGACTTTGTGTTTCGTTGTGATATTCCTAACAGTCTTAGTGAGTTTATCACTTTTACCGATTGGACCCAGTTTTATTTTGTTCTCTTTAGCCGAGTCCGCGATTCCATGGTTGCTCTTGTGGCTATTTATATCCTCAGCACTTTCGATTGAGCTCAAAGTTAGGACCATACAAATTAATTTGTATGTTATGATTTCGTTCTCAAGCATAGTTCCGTTGAAAGTCGAAATCTTGTGTCTGCAAACTCACTTCGAGCATTGATTGTTGGTCCGGCTGTGTCAGAACAAAATTAAGCCGTTGATAAATAGGCGTTTGGGATCGCCTGAAGGACCGTATTGTAATGTAGTGAGAATTGTTCAAAACAAGTATCGGACATTAGTGAATGAGAATGCATAAACGGTTGATTTCTTTCCATCTAGTGACGATGGTTCTATCATTGACGACTTTGATGATGTTATACCTGAACAAAACATCAATCGCGAGAATCATATCAATATTTCGACACAAAAAGGATAGTGTTTCGATTAAGCGATCCTTTCAAGTGCCAAATGTGATCCTTGGCAAAGTATATTCATTATATAGCGTGGCATCGACGCTAAAACTGCAAGAGTTTCGTTCCTCTGTTTGTATCTCTGTATTTTGTGTCTGTTATATAGTATCTTTAGGTGGCTTCTATGCATTTGATCAGTGATTAAACTAATTTGAAAGAATCTACAAAGTATAAAGAAACGGATACACTAATAGGTCGGGATACTTCGTCAAAGGCAAAGTATGCTACCGCAGATAGCATATTTATGTTAAAAAGAGTATTACTAAATAATGGAACTAGAGCAAATAACAATGTATCTTCTGTTATTTATTATATTTTTGTTGAACAAATCGAGGTTTGAAATCGGACAATTTTGTATAATTCAACAAGTTCAAGAATAGTTATCGTTAGTGTGAAACACATTTCGCTATACTGCATTGGGCCTTATGTAAGTTTAGAGTGTATATTTTCTGTTTTTTATGTTTTCTAATTTCATGGTGTTTGTTTTTGCAATGATATCATTATATATGTTTTTTATCTTATAGGTGATGTCTAATGTTGTGAAGTGCTTAGTGCTTATAAAGATTAGGCGCTATACGAACTCCTCGTTATTATTATTATTATTATTATTATTAATCATAGTAGTTAATTAAAATGGCGTTATTTTACTTTGGAATAAATCGGAGTCAGCATAAGTGTAACTTATTCATAACACACTTTATACACTCCCGGGAAGCTATGTACAAGATCCCATAACGTTCATTTCAAAGTTTTTAATTATTATAATTATTAAAATGAATTCAGGTATTGGAAATATAGAATCAATCATATGTTCTTTAAACATGAATATTTTTAGGGCTCACTATATTATCACATATTGTTACACACAGATAGCCAGGTGTTTATTTTTGATTAACCTGATTTGTTCATAGATAGTCGGTAAAGATGATTAACATTACGCCTTTAATACAGTCCGTGAGGTAGAAGGATGACAAAAACAATAATTTATATACGTTATTTATATTCTGTGTAAACTTACTCGTTGTTTTCTGAGTTTTCCTCTCCGATACCATCCTAGACGGTTTCATTTTGCAACCTTTCGTAACCAAGGCGTACCTCTAAATAAAACAAAAAGGTAGATTCAATCATATTCACGTGCATTGTGGAGATATATCTGAAGTCATACCTTCACTCCAATTAGAAACCGTACTGCTTGTTTATTTCACTGTACATCGCTTAACGTCATTTTACAGCGGCCAATATAACTGGTTTAAAATGATCCCTTTAGAAGCGCCAATAAAAACCAACAACCAACTTGTAGCTACTGATACGTTTCTCAAATACCCTCACTGGCTGAGCAAGAGATTCAAACCGAAACGCACAGAAATGAGATAGCAGTGATAGGTAAAGGCGAGCTGATTATACCGCTCGGCGATTCTGAGCCCAATATAAGAATATATAGTTTCCATATGGAAAACTAACATACAATACGTTGCCAATATTGTGGGCCACTTGTATAGGTACTTTCCATCTGTTTCGTAACCAAGATCAGGTCTCTTGATTTAATGTTTATCAACAAACCTGAAGTAAATCAAGAAACCACGAATTTGTCGCAGCTTTACTATGCTTTGAACTCACACTCAAACTCAAATTAAAATTGTTGTCGCCAATGATCTTTCTCTTGAACACGTGATGCGTATAAATCACCAGTCATGAAATAAAATGTAACACAAAATACAGTTAGTTCACTCTTATAATTGTATTCAGGTTAAAAGTTATGTTTTCATTAATATAGATAGATAATACATCCTGCATATGTAAGGACTATAGAAAAGTCAACAGCTTCACCAAGAGGAATTCATTTTGAATATCAAGATCAGATGTTATCAACATACGAAACGTAAATATGCCAAAAAGAGCATTATCTTACAACGGATGTTAGCAAATTCATGTCAATATGTTTAATTTAAGATTAAGTCTATCTGCAACTTCATAGTTCCTTTTAGTCAAAACATGAAACAAAATGTCAGTATTTCTAACTCAAGATAGACCTTGTCAACATAAATTCTAACAGGACAAATTATCGATCAACATTCAATCGTTTAATTAACATGAAAACATATGTTGCAGATCATTGTGAAACATACAACAATGAAGCCCTCATCTACAAATATAGCTAGAAAAATCATTTGGACACCATTCGTAAATTATTTGATCACATAGGGATCCAAATCTGACAATTAATTTAGAGAAAGTTGCGTTTCTGTCTTACTGTGTGATAAAATTACTGGTAATTGATCTACATAATTAATTTCTATGTGAACATAAGAGCAATACATTTTCTTAAAGATAATGAGAGCAGAATACACAAATATGTATATTTACAGCAATCCATATGGCAGCCTACGGGTATAGTTTTCTGACAGCATTAGTAACTTTATGACAAACACGGAGTTGAGACGTATAAGGACTAGACAAGAAAACAAACAGCTTTCATATTCCATATAATCGACATTTTTAAGTACTTCTCTTTGTAAGAAAAGTATGCGAGACTCTTCTTCGATATTCGATATTCAGCATTTTTCGATAAAATACGTTCCACTTCGATCCATGTGATATTTAGCTATATATATATATATATATATATATATATATATATATATATATATATATATATATATATATATATATATATATATATATATGTGTATTCCAATATCATTGGGTGTTTCAATAAATACCATACACACTGCGAAACAACTAAATTGACCAATCAGAGATGTTAGTATCTTAGCTTGTTAGAATACCATAATATTTTCTAGCATGATGTCCACATACTACGGCTAGGATGGCGAATGTATAGTATTACACAAAGTACCAAAAAATAAGGTGAAATCAAAACGTTTAGTAAAATCAATAAATACATCTTTCTCTAGAATACAAAATTAAAATTTATGAAAGGAACCTTAACTTACTATAAAAAACAGATGATGGTCTACAAGAATACTCGTATTGATTATGCTAACATGTCAGCTTACTATTTCATGAAAACATGTCAACAGTTTTGATGACTCACAACGAAGAATTACTTGAATGATTTCAGAATGATCCACAAATACTGAGCACAAATAAAAGACTATTTCTCGAGCGAGATTGTAAAAAAGAAGAATAAGTCGGATGAAACAATGTTATATCCTTGCACAGTTATTTTGTCACAGTAATATTGTTTTGAAAGCCTGTATACTCGTTATCGTTACCATCATGCACAAAACGTTAACATATAGGATTCCATAGGTTGAAACACAAATCAATTCCACTTGAATAGTAGTCAGCTGATGCTTCGATGCTTCGATAAATACATACAAGTATCGTAAGTAAAGAAACCAACAAGAAGTATAAAACACGCTATTCTAACCCCAGCAAAAGTTACTTTTACCTATTTAGCAATGGACCATGCAAAATCAATTGAATTCAAGGTTCATAACGAGACAAATGTTCCTCTGCAATACAACTGGATATTTGTCCTTTTTTACAACATGAGAACAAAAAAGTTTTACTTTGTTCTTTGACAACTGTCAGAAACAGTCGAGGGACTACCAATCAAATATTTCCATATTCATTTATTACGAGTATGCGATGGCGGATTATGCATTTGATTCTATATCGGAACTTGCTAAACATATAGACTCTAGACTGAATTTAAAAACCATACCAAAATATATTATCATACAAATACGCTCGACACACCAATAAGCAGAGTTAATGAGGGAATAGTATACCTTTAGTGTCAAGAGTCTTGCCAGTTTGTATGGAGGCATTTTTCTTAATCCAGTTTTGCATGTCTACTGCCTTGATTTGATTAATTTGACTTGTTGGTAAAAGCTGAAACGGACTAGAGCATGCTGTTAACTTTGCTAATATAAAACACTGCCGATCACCAAAACGAAACGTAATGGAGGTTGCAGCATAAAAAGCATGTTGCTATCAATATATTACCTTCAAAACTTATTTTTCCATCTGTATTAATGTCCAAAGCCTTAAACAGTTCATCTGGTGAAACTGGAAAATCATCTGGCAAAGTAGCACTTTAAAATAAAAATTACAGATATAATGAACATTTGGTCGGGCTGAGGAATACAAATTGCTGCTCTCACGATTTGACTAGAAACAATATGATCATGCCGTAATCCAGTATGAATTATGCTGACACTAGGTACACATCAAGGCGAATGAAGCACGTATATATAAGATACGAATTTTAAAATTAAAACAATCTCTATTCTGCATGATAGTTTCATTTCTATTAAATTCTCATTATGCCTAGTATTATCAAGCAATCTCCTATACAATTTTGGGTTAGCACATTTTGTTTGGTGTATATTTTTAATTCTCTATCCCTTTATCTCGCTCTATATATACCTCTCTCTTTAAATATACATACATTGCTAGCGGAAAGAATTGACGTTGAATTATACAATAATGCTTACATGTAACAAATTAGAAACCTTAATATCCATAAACGGAAGATATGTATCATAGATAAAATAATTAATGTGTAAGTCTACCAGCTCGAGTAAGGCTATATATAACTGCAATAAAAAAGTACTAAATACGAAGGCTAAGGTAACCATCTACTTCATCATGTGCTAAAACAGCAGCAATTCTAAAGAATATAAACGGGTGAATGTAATGTAGTTTTGTGTACAGTTTTGCTGTAGCAATTACAACAGCTTTATAAAATAATATCTAGGCCAAGTCAAAGCTATATACTACAGAAACGTATATCTCTGTGACAAAATTAGAAAATTTATTAATTGCAAAATATACAGATGCGAACCTAATTAACAGGACAGCATGTAATTAACAGAAATAACAGTCAATGATAATGACACAAGCGTTGATGATTACGCAATTGCAAAATATAATATTTGAAACGAATTCCGCTTCTTTTAATGCCAAGACCAACAGATCCGTTTTCATTCAATATGACACTATATAGTGGCTTGCTTCTCTGAAAAGTATGACTAAGGAATTAGTCCTAACATTGACGGTATTCGCTAGATAACCATTTTGTGTTTGACGATGATGTATCTAATGTGCACCAACCTGAACTCTTCCATGTCCAAATACCCGTCATTGTTTTTGTCATTCATGTCAAAATCTTCACGGAATAATTGCAGGTCTTCTTTTTCTGTATTTGATCTAGATGACCTAATCCTCTCGAAGCCGTAAGCCCCGTCGATGCCTAAAAGATATTAGGAATGTTGAAACGTTGTCATAAAAAGGAATTTCAGTAGCATAGCGATTTGAGTGCTTGAACTGGGGTTACAGAGATCACTGTCAAATTTGAGAATTGCAAGAATATGTTCCGCACTGATTCCTTAAGATAGGCAAGTGAATTCTCATTAGAAACTGCATGTATTTTGCGTAAAAGTAAGACTTCTTAAAATATTACATATTAGCTATTTCGACAAGAGCCTAAACATTTCGCCTGTGCTGATTAATATATATATATATATATATATATATATATATATATATATATATATATATATATATATATATATATATGTGTGTGTGTGTGTGTGTGTGTGTGTGTGTGTGTGTGTACATTTCACGGTATATCTATATCATGTACACTGTATCAATAATATATCAATAATATACCTCGTGGTGTATAAATTTAATTAAAGTGAGGCGTGCCTTACATATATTTGAGTTACGATATGTTCCGGGCACATGTACATGTGTATACTGACAGAGAGAATGAACCCTCTCATTCGTTCCAAATCAGTAAGCTATACAATGTAGTGCTGTGCCTTTCGTTGTTGTTCACAATCATCTTTGCCAATTGTTAATTTTATTGTTACAGCCCTAAGAGACCTCTTTCATAGGTAAAATTCTCTTCATGTAAAAAACTGATTCTTTCTAAACGTACTGAACGTCATTTATAAATGATAAATTTAACTGACGCTTTATCTGATAAGTTACAAAACAAACGTACACCAAGAAGGGAACAAAATATGAACTTTTTAATGGTGTCTATCATATATCCAATAATAAAAACGAAAGTAAAATACGTTTAAACTATATATAAAATTGAACGTACCCCATAAAAATAATATAATACATACCTCTGAGAGAGACCATCGTAAGCAGAATTATCAGCAGCAAACACACTACTTGGGCCTTCATCTTCTCAAATTATATTCGATCTTTATCCTGGGTTACTGACGAGAAGTATTGAGAACCCTCATTTATATATCTTGCGATTTGTCTTAGTCATCAAGAAAGGTCTGATAATGTCAAATGCCACACCTCTGGATACTTAGAACGATAATCCCATCTTGACACGTTGAACTTTCTACTTCAAAAGAGTTGCCTCACTCTAGATATAATGGTGTTTGAAATTACAAGCAAAGTTCAGCCTGTATCCGCAAATTACATGCAAGTAAATAAAGCTTCATATATAAGTGTATTACAATAAGTAAGCTTCATAACAATGCTATATAGTGATCTGGAAATGAAAAACTACTAAGCTTTTCCTTGATTACTTGAAGGTTATTTCGTATTTCATGAGTATAAGAGCAAGAGGTCATAACGCGTGGTGCAAAAATGCATTAAGATGTTAAGGACGATATATAGGAAAAATGTGCTTCTGTGCATTTAACGTTCAATCCAGAAAATCCCACGGTAAAATATGCATCATTCATAATCGTTCCAGTTCACCAAAGCAATTCGGTACCCTCGTGGAATCATTTTATGCACTTTAGCAGTCTTATATTTTGCTCGATAACGTTTTACGATAAACTTTCAGGGCCGTTTAGTACGTTTGTTAATTCCAATTATAATCAATCTTAACTCTCTGCTTCTGTCATCGGGTTAAAAAACAATATAATCCGAATGTGTTATTGACGAATTTCATCCAGATTCATTATTCATGGGTGAAAATATTCTTATTCTTGCGGATTAACAGACATTATTTGTTAATATGTTATATATTTTTGTACCACCAAACGGATATTGTTCATGCGTTTTCAAACAATTGTTATGGAAAACAATAAGAAAATCACTGTTTTGCAATTCAAATGGGTATTTCTTCAACAAACAATGGGCAGTTCAAATATACAACGATTACTTATTAACCTATTAACCTGGTTCTAGTATAAATATACAAGGTAAATTCAGCCATAAGTCAAGAAAGAAAGCCTCACATTAAATAAAAGTTTGACCATACGGATTATCTGAATCCATATTTCAGATAGATGATAAACGCAAATTGGTTAATGAAACCAGACCCGGATAAGACCTAGAATAGAAAGTGACAGAATTTTGAAATATTGGCAACATTACTTGAAGAGTTTTGATAAATTATCAATTCAAAGTGGAGGGGGATAATTAACATTATGTTGGAGTAAACACGGCACATTTAACACTTAATTACAGACATTTTGTATTTAAGCCATAATATGAAAACCTAGAAATGTTAAAGAAACATATATATGTGTTTATGTGTGTGTGTTAAACGAAGATGGGTAAAATGGCTTATTCACGTCTGAAATTATGCTTGAATGATGATTATACACTGATTTCTCATGAACTGTACAGAACCTTCTAGTCCCCTGTTTCAGTGTTTAACCGAAAAAAAAAAGAAAAAACAATTTCCACGACACAAATAATGGTTTCAGACACGTATCAGAACTGGTCATATCTAAGAGGGTTCATGAACTCATGTATGATGTTCATAGTCACGTCTGAAACGTATGCTTGAATGATTATACACTGATTTCTCATGAACTCTACAGAACCTTCTAGTACGCTGTTTCAGTGTTTAACCGAATAAAAAGACAAAACAATTTCCAAGACACAAATAAAGGTTTCACACACGTATAAGAACAGGTCTTATCTAAGAGGGTTCAAAAACTCATGTTTGATGTTTATTGTCACCCAAATGTAAATCCTACTGAGCATTCCAGTAATCAATTGTATTTTGTATGGATGCTCAGATGTAGATTGTCAGCTATCCCTCACTAGTCGGATTAGCTGTTCTGATTATTTGTACCTTAAGTGTTGCATACATTACACTCAAAATATTTTCTAAAGAACATAGGAGACTAACTGTAAAATCATTGTTATGTTTATGATTTGAAGGAAACAACATAAACCCAGATCCAACTTTATAATGGATGACATTGCTGCCATGACCACCAATAAAAACTATAAAACGTAATTACCAGTAAAGACCCACATCCAACTTGATAAAGTCCATTGTTACTGGCATGGACCAAGATTCAACATCAAGAAGTAAATCATTTCTTTATATTAGAAATATAAGTCAAAACTTGAATGGTCCTGAACTTCCTACACACTTTCGTGCTGGAACATCAGTGTGTATGCCCTATGCTTGTCTCAACACTACGTAGGACTAGAACTTCAGGGTGTACGCTGCGTATGCTTTGGTTACTGTTACTTGGCAATCTAAGACCACATAATCAAAACTGTGCAGGTGTTACAATGCGTGACATGATAAAAAAAGATCATGGAATCAAAACTGTACATGACTAGAACATCTGTGCATACGCCGTTGTAATTTACTTAGCGTTGCATAGCTACAAATAAAATAAAATTAAAATTGTGCAGGACTAGTAATGTGTCCACATAACATGGATGCCCCAACAATGTTATGCAACTGAGGTAAAAAAAAGTATGCTTCAAATGGGGCCACAAACCAAAACGATTAATTTGGACAAAAAAAAAACCAAACTGACCAAGGTGTTTTGAAGGGGAAGACCATTAATATTTTTATCATTATGATGCTAACATTTATGTAAAGATTCTAAATCAACAGGGGCCATACCTCATTAAAATTAAATTATACAACATTTAAAAATCATTTGTTTCGTTATTTAAGAAGCAGTCTTGAAGAGTTTGACTATTGTTTGATTATATATTACCTTATTAAAAGATGGCAATATACACGAAGCTCTGAATAATGTAGATAAAGCTCTAAAAATGTATTATCTTCATAAATAATCATAATGTACATGAAACTCTGAAAATGTATTACCTTCATAAAGGTCAAACCGAAAGTATTTAGCATCATTACTTTTGCAAACCCACAAATCAATTTAAAATGAAAACACAGTAAAAGATATTGCATGATTGCACGTAACTCTTTAAATAGTACAGTGATGTCATAAGTAAATTGAAAATAATTTTAGAAAACTTGTACTGGTATTTCAACTCTCGCCCATCCCCCTTCTGGCTATCCGCCATTGCGTGCCGTCGCCTTACACCTTCTTAGCACGCCACTCCTGTCATGCATAATGACAATAAAAATGAAGCTCTGAAAAATTCATTACCTTCATAAATAATGACAAGGTACACGAAGCTCTGAAAAATGTATTACCTTGATCAATAATGACAATGTACATGAAGCTTCGATATATGTATTACCTTCATACAAAATCAAAGGTACATGAAGCTCTCAACCCTTATATAATAACAAGGTACACAGAGCTCTCAAAAAATGAAATACCTTCATAAATAATGATAAGGTACATGAAGCTCTGAAACATGTATTACTTTCACAAATAATGATAAGGCACAAGAAGCTCTCCAAAAATGTATTAAGTAAATTGGAAATAACTTTAGAAAACCTGTACTGGTATTTCAACTCTCGCCCATCCCTTTTCTGGCTATCCGCCATTGCGGGCCGTCGCCTCACACCTTCTTAGCACGCCACTGCTGTCATACATAATGATATTAAACATGAAGCTCTGAAAAATTCATTACCCTTATAAATGATGACAAGGTAACGTGTTAATTTGAACTATTGCACAATCTCCTGCCCATTAATGCATTCACGTGATAACTTGATTATACGTGCCTATTTTAAAAGTTTGATAAAGATGAATATAGCTTGCTGCCATTATAAAAAATTGTAACATCTTGATGAGATCTTGACTATACGTGCCAATATTAAACGTTTGACAAAGTCATGTATAGCTTGCAGACATTATAAAAATGTTCAACATCTTGATGATACACGTTTACATTCCACATGTGATCAAAATCAAATCTGATATATGTCCTTCAGAGTGTACCGGTTCAGTCAATTACAGTAACCATACTGGTAACACGCTAAGTTGACTGATGGGCAATAAATGAAGGCGTGTAGCTGGAGCATAGTTCGTCTTACGCAAGTATAGAATAACGTAGGCATTCCACTTGTCGCGTACTGAACAGAAAAGAAGGTGGTTGTGTATATTGTAAACACTAGTCATGAAATCATGGAGTAAATTTTTATCATATCAAAATTGACTGCAATACTAAGAAATAATTAAAATATTTGATATGAAATGCATTACATATTTTGTTGTCACGTAGCTGAGTAGCTGCGTTTAAGCCGCAGCTAGCATGGTCGGACACATCCACATAAGATATAACCACTTCTGACCAGGTGAAATAACTTCGTCTAATACAAGTATATCTTCCAAGCTGGATTCAGTTTTGATTAAAAATATGTTTTCAAGGCTGGTAATAAGGTTATCCAATCGTATACAATATCAACATCTTAACATGCGTGTATCTCACTTTATGTACTGAATATGTTTGAGATCTTGACATTACAAGCGTATATTGTAAGCCTGATCAAAATAAGATTGGAAATAGGGCCTCCAACATGCTCGAACAAACACCTCATGTGGTACATAGAACACAACCAATTACAACGTGTCCAAGATTCCGATATAATTATATACCTTAAGTTAGATTAAAAACATGGCCTTCAGCATGGTAACAAGCAAATATTGAAGTATTGATTATGGATGAATACTTATCGCAGGGCCGCGTCGAGAGCTCACTTGGCCTTACTGCCTTGCAGCAAGTAAAGTTATTGAAAACGTTAACTTATTTCGTTGTTTATTTCTTTATGGGGGGTAGTTGTTTTTGTATTTGTCCTTGTGTCTCGTATATGAATACACTAAAGTTTGATTTTGCTTCGATCAATCTGTTTGCAATCTTTTATCGGGCGAGACACATGATTTGTGTCTGGCCTGCTACTGCTCGTTGTTATGTCCTGAATTGCTTTACATCCATAATGACATATTTGGAACACAATACAACACTCGCATGCTGTATTTACGGCTTAGTACCTTCCAGATAAAGCATAAGCAAACTTTACTATGTGTCTCAACTTGACCCCGTAGTTCAGTTACCCATCTGCGCCTAGACCTAAACTAAACTTCGAGCCTGAGACCTTATCAGAACAGAAATAAATTCGTCTTATGACAGACGTGTCGCGATACCAATTATCCTTGTTACAAAGGTGTATCGATCCATGTTTAAGTTGAGTAGCATGTCCACAGAGCAAAGAAAAAAATCTATTTGACTCAAAGTGATGTAATGCTTCTTTAAGTGATAGAATTTTGCATGAAAACTGTTGCATTCAAGTAAATTTGGGGGTGGGTTATATACAATGAGTACTGGGCTTTGTAAGACGAAAGAGATAAGGAAAGGAGCTGAAAAATCGTTAAAAGAACTTAATATAAATAATATAATGTACACGAACAAAACCAACATTTTAAAACAGTTACAAGCATATCATGAAAATGTATACACATCTCAAAACTTACCAAATAAACAAAGTGAAGGTATTTAGGGGGAAGGTGTTTTATAAAATTAATAGTAATAGTAAATCGAATCGAATTAAATGGAAGGAAATTGACGATTCAGTCCAGAAAAAAGCCACGGAAAACACTTTTAACAGAATACTGGAAAAGAAAACTACATTATATACCAAGAAGGGGAATAAATCACCTCTGACTAGAACATATAATAATGCTAATATTATTAGTAAAATAACATAATAAGAAACTTCAATGAACAAACAAAGTATCCAAGGCAATCTTTATACATATAATGGTTGGGCTTTATGTAAAAAACACAAAATCTATATCTACAGAAATGATAGTTTAATAAAAATAACAGATTCTCCTATGAAGGTACAATATATACGTAATGCTACTTTTTACTTTTTTATTTTTTTATTGGCATTTTGGCAGTCTTTTTTTATTTTTTTATTATTTTTTTAATTTTACTAGTTATCGGACCAAGATATGACCTAATGCAGAGAATAAGGCCAAAGGCCAAAATGCATGCAATTATACCTGAGTAAATTATTACAATTCAGCTACACAAACAAAATTCTTTTTCGTTTTTATAACAACAATCAAATAATCAGAATATAAGAGGAAAATGAGACTAAACAAGGGCTGTTAAAAGAACAAAATGTACAGCAGTCACGACATTAAAGGGTACGTATAACACATGGACTGTAGAACGATCGCTAGCCATGATTACTACAACTAGGGACCACGTGATTGAAACGATTCTTGAATGTCTTTTGGTGGGAGTATGCAACATGTAAAATATACTCAGATCATATGTATAAATAAATCATGGCTTAAAAAAAGAAACGGGGGGGGGGGGGGGGCTGTGAATGCAGGACCTGTGGAGTACGGTTCTTAGAACAACCCCAGCAGACTAAAATGAATATATAAATATTATGTCTTACAAAATTAGTTTTTATTTATTTAATAGAGCAACATCACATCATATCGGAAGTGAGTATATAAACATGAAAGATTTTGAATGTTACGTCTAGCACCTTCAACTGAGCAGCCTGCCATTCCACAACTAGCATGGAAAATGAACTAATACAGAAATGTACATAAATGTATCCTCGCAAAACCACCAGCACCAAAATGTTAGATTTATCAGTGCCAGCAACATCGATTTTACGTGTCCATTGGCATCCAGAAATGTTGGTAAACTCTCAGGCCAGCGGAAACAGCCAGCAGTAGAAAGTACTAAAATTATTATCAATGACAAATTGTTGAAATGAATGATGTGCTAAACTATTTGCATGTTCATTCTTGAGATATATTTCGTTCGCTCGTAAATAGTTCTTTTATAATTTGTTACTTTATAATATGCATGCATTACTGTACAAATTTCTATTTCATTTAAATCGGCAAACTTAAGAACATTTTTGAATTTACTTGAACATAAATATGTATTTTAAAGCAGTATATCTAAATTCTTTCCCTACCAAATTCCGAATTTTCAAATGTAGGCTGTAGACTGCTGATATAAGGAATGGTTATTCACTTCATTCTCTAAAACAGCAAGACCTAACTGCAATATATTGTGCATATACGTTACGATTCTCATTCAAAATCTTATTTCACTGTGTCTTCCAACTCAAAGAAGTAAGCAAACTTGGTAAACAACACAAATAGACATTTATAATGCATGGCATCATTTAATATTAGATTTAATTTCGGGAATAATATAAATGAGCACTCATAATTTTAACGTTTTACTCACGCATCGTCGCTTAGATGAATTTGAAGCATTCGATACTATCGCATACACCTTACTTAGGGGCGCTATCAATGCAGATCATGAATTGTATTGATACGGAACAAAAGAAAAACGTGTGTGTCAATATTGTGTTGATGTCAGTGGATTTGGTATAGCTTTTGGTGGTTTTGGTGCGAAATTTGGTTGATTAGATAGTTTCGTGTCTTAAAACCACCTCTCAATCATATCATATATGAATTAAAGTGATTCTATATAAAAAAGAATATCAGCAGTTTTGGGCTGAGATTTAAGTTAGATATTGTTCCGTTACAGACTGGCAGCACTTCCAGACTGGGATAGTAATTTATATATCGTCCCGTTACAGAATGTCAGCATTCCAGCTGATGAGGTGAGTTAAAAAGTATGTTCCTATTTGTATTATGTGTCATAATTATTTTGCTATCATATCTACCATATATATTTGATAATTCAGATTTGTTTCGTATAATGCAATGTTATAGTATTGGAACTTAACATAACGACTGTATTTGCAATAATGTTGTATTCGTTCAGGAAGAGAACGTGAATAGTAAATACACGGGTTCACTTATGAACCTGATTATTGCCTTGGACACTAGTCCCAATAATATAATATGTATAAAGTAATCATCTGATGTTTATGGTACATAACCTCATTACATACTGTTATACACGATCCTGTCATTTAAAATACATGAATTCGGATATTATATTCTGAGCTGACTGATTGGTGATTGATCGATTGATGGTGTCTGGCGAATGGTGTGTGTAGTGCTTAATAAGTGAATATGAGACGGAGTGATAGTTATGTTATATCTCCGTATCTGCTCAGTCTTGCGGGTGTTGCTTAGCGGTAGTGATAATTTGGATTGTGCTATACACAGTAAGCTGCTGTCGAGGATTGAGTTGTCCAGGGAAAATATAAAGGTCATCACGTGATGAGGAATCAAGACTCCTTGACCAAAGAGATTGCAGTGAACAAGATACTTTGTGGATCTTTAGGCACACCAGGAGGGGCAGACCGTTCGTGTTCGCTCCTTACCCATTCCACATAGCGGTGGTTTGAGAAGATTTATACGTGTTAACGTTTTAATGTATATAGAATATTATGCGCCTGATGGCAGGAAGTTCTTGCAGCTAGTTGTCTTCAAGAAATTTTGCTCACACGTACTCAAGGTGGCGCACGAACTGAGGCCATTTTTGTGATGTCAACAACGAATAGGGTGTTAAGAGAGATGTATTGACATGGTGTCATTAGTGCTGTAGCAAGCTTTTTTTTGTTCGTGCGACATCTATCAGAAAACGGATTTTACGGAAATAATACCTAGAGTAACCTTAGTACCTCAAAACTCTCAGGTCTCAGATATACTTCGAAATAGTATCTTACCAAGGGATAGTGGCATGTACCAATCATTGATAATGTCCTCGTGTTATCTGCATCCTGAACTGGTAAAGACTCCGTATGGCTAATCTCACAGCTAGACTCAATATAGTATAGCATATTCTAACTTGGAATGCTTTTGGTTATCTTCTAATTGGTTTGAGACAGTTGAAACCTCACCCAGACAAAATAGTAGCAAACAGAGATGTTTCCAGACCAGACACCAACAAAGGAGTAAGTTCTTTTCTAAGTTTAATTTGACTTTATAGAACACGTGTTCCCAATTTTTCAGATATAACCAGCCCATTAACAGACTTGACCAGGAAAGTGCAGTCGAAGAAAGTATCATGGAGTGCGTGCCAGGAAAGAGCGTTTAACACTTTAAAAGAAAACTGATAAGTGTGTCAATCCCTCAGTTGCCATAACTGAGTAAATATTTCGTGCTGAGGACTTACGCGTCCGATACGGGACTATGGGCTGTTTTGCTACAAGAGGAGATAACATTGACCTTTGTCTATGCAAGTAGGAAATTGCTCCATCGGGAGCAAAACTATTCCGCGCTTGAAAAGGGCTGTTTAACCTTAGTATGGGAAATAGGTAAATTTCATGCATACCTGTTGGGGGAGGGAATTTATCCTACAAATGGACTATCAGCCGCACGTATACTTGAAAAAACCGAAGGTCGCCAACGCAAGATTAATTGGTTAGGCGTTATATTTTTAGCCGTATAGTATCAGAGTCTAACCGAATCAAGGGTAGCTAAATGATGGTGTTGATTGTTTAAGTAGGGTGTAATTAGCTGATCTGTTTCTTTCATTATTCGAAATTGGATGTTTCAATGATTAATTTTATTCACATTCCGTAATTTTCTATACATGTTAACAATTTTCTACGGGGGTATGCATTTTAACGGAATTGTATATATGTACTGTTTATTTTTTATTTGGATTAAATACATGTACTCGTGTTTTGTGCTGTCTACAGCGTTACCCGAGAGGAGTTTAATGTATACCGTATAGTATTTCGAAATGACGAGCTCGGTTCATTCCATGCTGCACGAGCAAAGTCTTTCCGATGGAAAAGGCAATATATCTTGAGCGCACAGGATGTGTATGGCTACATGGCGTGTGTATAAATTACCTCATTATAGAGCTAAACGTCACATTACGATAAGTCTCGTCAGTTAGCAGTCCAGTTTATAACAGCGTTATCCAGCTGTAGAGGCGTGTGAGAATTAAATATTATTTTTCTATTTGTGTTTAGGATATTATTGTTTTTCACGACACGTATCTTGTATATAAGGTAATTCCGACTTGTTCCTTAAAATGCAGTATTATATTCTGTTTCCCAGTGCCCCTGTATGTAACAGAACAGGCGGATTATATTCACAATAATGTTGTATTCATTACATAAGAGAAGGTATTACATTAAGTACACAGGTTCGCTTATGAACCTGAAAATCATCTTACACAGAAGTCCTGATAATATAATTTGTATAAAATAATCAATTTAGGTTTAGAGTATATGAGATCATTACATTCTTTATACATGACCGTGATATTTATAAAACACGGTTTCGGATATTATATTTTCAACTGACTGATTGGTTATTGATTTATTGATTGTCGGGTACTAGTGAATGATGATTGATGAATACTCTGTCTAGTGCTGAAGAAGTGAAGAAGGAAGGAGTGATAGTTATTCTGTATCTCCGTATATGCACCGTCTTGCAGGTGTTGTTTAGCCGTGGTGCTAATATGGGTTGTGTTATACACAATGTGCTGGTGTCGAAGCTGACGTCACCCTGAACGAAGATAAAGGTCATCACGTGGAGGAGAAATAAGACTTCTCGACCAACGCGACTGCAGTGAACAAAATATTTTACGGCTCTTTAGACAAACTGGGAGTGGCAGACCGTTCGTGGTGGCTTCTCAATCATTCGACAGATTTGTAGGGATTTGAAGACCTTTCAGAATTTTGTTTAACTCCGCAAGATATATATCCCAATGTTTCATATTATATTTCACTATATGATTGAAAACTCGTCATATGTTGACTAGCTGAGTGAAATGTATCACATTGTACTAGCTGATTGAGACGCATCCTATATCATTAGTTGAGTGAAACATACATCACTATTTGAGTGAACTATGTCGTTTATTACTATTTGTGTGGAAATTGGCAATGTTTACGTGAATCATTTTCCATTGTTTAGTGGAATTACTTGGAATCGTTATATCCTTGTATTTTAATACTATGTGAAAATGT
>JAPYKE020000638.1:0-53425 GCA_028554795.2 Sinohyriopsis cumingii | reverse complement strand
TTGAGATCTTAATAGTGAATATCCGGAAAGTGCGAGATAACAGCGTTTTGATTGGATTTCGCTTTTGAAAAGTATCATTCCAAACGTTTTAGGCTAACGAACTCCATTGCACGACCACATCACCCATGCATTTGTCATACCTTCACGTTGATGATTTCGGCACCGTTCATAATGACTTTGGGGCATCTGGTACCATGTTCTTGAAGAAGACATTTTCCGTCTTATCCGAGATTTTGTGAGCCGTCATCATAGGAAAGCGATCACAGTCTCCGTAACGTTGGATAACCTCGTCGCTCCTGGTGTGGTCGATGCCGTGTAAGACCCATTAGGCTGGGTTCTCGAGAGATTTTTGCATGTTGGGAATGGAGTGTATAGAACTGGGTTTCATTTTTGGCGACTTATTGTATGATGACATCTACGATCTATTCTCCCACACATTGTTTCATCCCACCGTCGGCTGTATCAACACACCCTTTGATAAACGTGACAGACACGCCGCTGCCTCTTATTCCAAAAATATGATTGACCTCAGCAAGGTGAACTCAGTAATGGCAAATATATGTCTACATGCTTGAAAAGTTAAAAATGGCTACATGACCATCAAAAGAAAAAAACTCTCCCAAGCTCCAAATTCACCTGTTGTGCCGAAGGAGAATACTGGGGAAACAGGAATCACTCGTGGTCGGAATCATATCTAGGTAGCATATATCAAAGGCAAGTGAAGGAAACTCCGGCTTGTAACAACAAATCAAACAGCTGAAAAAGGCGATGAACAATATGATAATGGTTATAAAATCCCTATAGTATTTTCTGCCAATATTAAGAAAACTACACCAGGACGAAGATCCAAATGAATCGATTCGGGACCCATGACGCCCTTCAAATGTAACAAAAATGTCAGCTGGCTGGTTACAAATATTTGATAATCCAGACGGCATCCCTAACCAAGCAACAAAGTTGTGGCCGCAGACTAAAACATGCATATCCGAATAGCTCAGCAGCAAAAACCAAATTAGACAATATAATGCACTATGTTGTACCATATGAACAATGAATGAGAAGAAACATTCCTGGGACAGATGCCAAGGCGTCTTCAACTAAAACTTAAACATAATGTTTTGCATCACGTCTGCGTGATTGGAAATTGCAATCGCAAACAAGCACCATCGTCTATAAGAAAATTTACATAACCAAGTGGCAAAGTCAACAACAAGTAAGACTTAAAACAAGCCCCCACAAATAGCTATATCAAAGCAACATAATGATTACATTTAAAAAATATTTCTCCGTAAAAAGTATTTGCCACGAACACATCCACAGGTCAAACTTTGTTATGTATTTAATGACTTATTTATTAAGATTATGTCCTTTTATCATTGTCAGATTTGTTTCGCTGAGCCTCTGAGGAAACTGTAATACTTACAAAGGGTCCATCAAGTTATTTCAACATTATTTTCGTTTGTTTATAATGAACTTGAATGATCATCTCATTTTAACAGACTCATCTTCTGTGAATTACGTTTATTCCCGCTATTGGTTAGGACTGTGAATCCGCATTGTATGATGCAGATTGTTCGGATTGCCTTGATGGAAGTTTGTAAGTAAATGTCTGTTTGTATTGACATTTCTGCATGCATCTTATGTGGTTATTACTTTTGTTTACAACCAGTTGACATGGGATCTAAATGAAAAACTAAAGAAATTTGAGTGTATCAATTTTATTCTATAAACCGGGTATTTACCCATTTTGTTGAAATCCGTAATGAATATTCAAACTAATTTTAAAGCTGAATGAGTATTGAAACTTCTTGGTCTTGACATCGTAGATATCAAATGTATATATAGTTATGAAATAAAGTTGCAATCTCTCTTCTTGTCTGTTTGGTTTGAAGAGCATAATGCAGCTCTTATTTTCATTGATTTTAAAATTATATTTTGCCGAGTATAATTGAGCGATATCAAGCATTGCATGCAAATGAGCATTGATATTCGTTGTATGAGTGACATCATCAGCCGACGCAAACTTCTCAGCAGAAATTAAAGATAGGTTATTCCTAACTTGGAATTTTCTAACAACTTTAAAATTTCGTTATTATATACCAGCTATGGAAGCGTGGATAGCACTCTGCCTTGTCGGACACCTTGTCTAATTGGTAACGGTTCTAATTTAATGCCATTCGCGAAACAATGCTATAGATATTAGCTTCTACGGATCTGCAATTACAGTGTAGTTTGCCAGAAATTCCTGATATGGAAATATTTATGAAAAGACCCTCGTGCCATACAGTGACAACCGCCTTTCTTATTTACAGAAATGCGACATAGACTTTGACTCTAATTTTCGGCTAGCGAAGGTAGCTTGATGTAAATTGCACGATGCCGTTCTACCGCTGGATCCCTTTTGAGAGTCCAGCTCTTGAGCGTTAGGGACAATGAATAAAGTCTAACCTATAGACATTTTTAAAATAGTTTATGCAAAACAGGCAGTAAAAAGACAGCTCTGAAGTGATCATGGTCATTTTTACACTTTCTTCGAAATTTGAAATTGGTACAATTATGCCAACCTTCAAGGCAAGTGGTATATAACAATGTTTTGAAGTCTGTCCTCATCTTTTGGACTCAAGCGTTTACTTCTTCTCGCCCGAGAGATAGATTTCGCGAAAGTTGCGATAAAGCACTTGTGTGTGATTCGCAGTTGGGATAGGAGACAATGGAGTTTGAAACACTTTTTGTGTGTCGTTTTCTTCTTCCGTTCATGAGGCTGCATCTGTCTTCGGGTCACTTGGGGCTTTTGGCTTTTAATCGTCGCCTTTAAATCTCTTTTCGTCGATTTATCTGTTTCGTGTAAAGCTTTCTGGTAAAAAGTTCAAGACATTGAGAGTACCGTTTCGATTTTTCTGTTTCTGACAAATGTGTGCGTCTAATCAATCAACGAATTTCAATCTTGTGGCAACTGTGACATCTCGTTGGGATTAGGATTTCGAGGTATATCAGGTATCTGTTGATAGCACCAATGATGGAATTCCATCCATCCTTTAAAAGGTACTAACGACAGCTTTTGTCCTTGCAAGGTACACGTATTAGGCCTTCATATGAAGGGGGTCTTCTTCTATCTTCTCATATCTCATAGAAGTTGCTAAGCATAAGATCTGTACAAAAGAACAGCATTAGAATCTTTTCTTTTGACTGACGTATATTTTCTTTTTGACTATTGGTAAAAGAACGCTCAGATGTTTTCGTAAGAATTCTTGCTGTAGCTTGGACAAAACTACCGTTCCTTTCAAGACAATGAAACAACATTCACACACGACTTCACGCAATGATTTCTTAGGGCGAGTTGATCGGATTTCGTAAGAACCGACAACACATCCCTAAACGAGGAGGTTGCCCTTTCTTTGTACCCTTTTGGGGTGTTTTGTGATTGAGTGGTTCGCACTTCTTGGGGTGACATCTTTATCTTTCACTGACGGGAATCTCCAGGTCCACTTCCTTTTTATATTGAAATTTTGTCTCCACTGATGGTCGGTACGTCGTAGGAGCTGGATGTCGGGCATCACTCGACGTTGAGGTTTTCTCAACGGACTAAATCTTGACAGTTCTAAGTTTGGAACACTCCCGTTATGTCTTCGCCTTCGGTCTTGCGTGATGGCACTTTCTTTTATCGGCAGAAACTGCAGCTAGAAAAGAAGACGTTGTCTCCGGAGAAGTTCAAGTTGCCTTTTATTTTTAATTCAGATTAGGAAAGACGCTCCTTAAATCGTTTGGAATTCCACAAAGTATTTGAACATAGTAGGCAGGAATAACACAAACAAAATCTCTCGGCAAATGGGTAGTTGGACTATATCTGACGATTTATATAATTTAGCAGCAACCAACCACCTTATAGCATTCAGATGTCACTAGTAAAAAAAAGTCTTAATTCTTTTCAGGTGCTACTGCTGAAAGAGTGTGCATGTTGATTGAATTCTTCGTTGCGTTTATTTTACATCTTTGCAAACTTTCTGTAAATGCGTTTTGTCAGCTCCAGTGCCAAACAACGAATGTTCTCTTCTAAAGGATGGCATAAGCACTGTGTAGACCATACAGCTTCTTCCATGTAAGCCGAGATTTGCTGCCCACACCAGAACTGAAACAGTTGAATTTATCTGCGTCTCCAAGGTAGACAGATCCAGCTCGAATAATTGTTTGGTTTACGGTCCATCCAGATTGCACTTTGGACAATTTGAATCGAGTTTCAAAGGGTAAATAGCCAGGCATAATAACTGTGGTTCGCACTTCTTGGAGTGACATCGTTATCTTTTACTGAAGGGAATCACCGGGTACACTTCCTTTTTATACTAAAATTTGTCTCCACTGATGGTCGGTACGTACGAAACAGAAAAATCGAAACAGTACTGTCAATGTCTTCAACGATTAAAAGCCAAAAACAACAACAGGCAATATATATTCTTCTTTCACTGGCTCATTTTAATGAGGTGCTGCTGGTATCTGCAGTAGTTTGCATAGACGTAGTTGAGATCCGTAGAGTGGTTCATTCATGTCATCATAGTTACCACGTGAAATCTAAAGAGGCAATGTACAGGGCCATCGCTTTCACTGGTAAAACGACAAGGTACATGCACAATATCATTTTCCATGGTGGTCGTATTAATACAGACGCAGTCATGCCGTGCTGCATCGATTATATCACATCGATGTGACCACAGTGCACATCATCACATTCAAATTTATCACTGAATATGAGCCCCATGCTTGATTGTTGTGGTGAATCTTTATGTCTTTTTAGCCTGGCTCTGGTATTGATAAGCTCATGGTAGTCTTCCTTTTTTGTACTGGAACTCAACCTACCCGTACAGTAAAAGGTTGTTGTATGGAATCAAGTACCAGATTCAGAATATGTTTTTAACGACGATTTCGTGATTTTGTAACCATACAATTGTATGGTTCAGACAAAGTTTCTATCCTCTCTGGAATGGAAATCTTCTTACAGCACGAAACAGTTCACTACTACACTCGGATCGATAATTCAATGTGAATCCTTTGACTTTGCAGTTGGTATGCATTTCTTTCCATCGGTATCGGTATTGGTAAAGTAATATTTTGGACCGCCGCTAGCAAAACAGGATCTTCTATTTGAGGTGCTCGTCCATCCATGCATATTAACAATCCCATTCGATGGGGTGAGTTCTATCGAGATGGATGTAGAAACATAATTGGCAAGGGTGTGGTAAGAATTTGTTTTTGATTGGCCTTTGTATTGACCGACGTCGTTGTGTTCTCTTTGAATTTCGTTGTTCCCTGTAGGACATCAACAATATTTGAACACACAAGGATATAAATCGAGCACATATCGTTGTATTTGACGTTATCTTCCTGAGACCCGAGCATGTCGTAGCATTCGCTCCACCTACAAATAGTGTCCCGTGAATCCAGAGGTTCGACGTTCACCACGGCTTTACTTCCAGCAATGTGTCCAAACTCAGGTTTTTTCTTGAAACGTCGATTAGACTAGTGCTCAACATTTCTCTCATTCGATATTATTGTTGTTCGTGGATGGAAGCTTTTCTCGTTCAATTGTTCCATGTTGTACTGTGACACGGACCTTTTCATCAGTCGTTAAGAGTAACATGATTGGCATTTGCGAAACATGCATCCATGAAATTCGTAGATGAATTTTGGGTCGTTTAAATCGGAACTATCCACCAAATGACTTTGAATGATCTTTTTGTCCCGTCTCTGGTATGCTGCACCCATGTGTCTTCCCTTATGTACAATGTATCAACTCAGAGCTTTGGCAGAGTATCCACCGCTGATGAGATGGGGGGTGGGGCTTTGAGATTGTACGATGGCTATTCTGTTCTCAGACATGAATGTACTGCGGTACGCTAAATTGTTCACAGCATTGGCGTAAAATGTCGTTATCAGATCGGCAATGTTTGAACATTTCTTCCTGAAAGTCAAATGGGCTGGAAGCGTGTGGATATTGTTGAGATCTTAATAGTGAATATCCGGAAAGTGCGAGATAACAGCGTTTTGATTGGATTTCGCTTTTGAAAAGTATCATTCCAAACGTTTTAGGCTAACGAACTCCATTGCACGACCACATCACCCATGCATTTGTCATACCTTCACGTTGATGATTTCGGCACCGTTCATAATGACTTTGGGGCATCTGGTACCATGTTCTTGAAGAAGACATTTTCCGTCTTATCCGAGATTTTGTGAGCCGTCATCATAGGAAAGCGATCACAGTCTCCGTAACGTTGGATAACCTCGTCGCTCCTGGTGTGGTCGATGCCGTGTAAGACCCATTAGGCTGGGTTCTCGAGAGATTTTTGCATGTTGGGAATGGAGTGTATAGAACTGGGTTTCATTTTTGGCGACTTATTGTATGATGACATCTACGATCTATTCTCCCACACATTGTTTCATCCCACCGTCGGCTGTATCAACACACCCTTTGATAAACGTGACAGACACGCCGCTGCCTCTTATTCCAAAAATATGATTGACCTCAGCAAGGTGAACTCAGTAATGGCAAATATATGTCTACATGCTTGAAAAGTTAAAAATGGCTACATGACCATCAAAAGAAAAAAACTCTCCCAAGCTCCAAATTCACCTGTTGTGCCGAAGGAGAATACTGGGGAAACAGGAATCACTCGTGGTCGGAATCATATCTAGGTAGCATATATCAAAGGCAAGTGAAGGAAACTCCGGCTTGTAACAACAAATCAAACAGCTGAAAAAGGCGATGAACAATATGATAATGGTTATAAAATCCCTATAGTATTTTCTGCCAATATTAAGAAAACTACACCAGGACGAAGATCCAAATGAATCGATTCGGGACCCATGACGCCCTTCAAATGTAACAAAAATGTCAGCTGGCTGGTTACAAATATTTGATAATCCAGACGGCATCCCTAACCAAGCAACAAAGTTGTGGCCGCAGACTAAAACATGCATATCCGAATAGCTCAGCAGCAAAAACCAAATTAGACAATATAATGCACTATGTTGTACCATATGAACAATGAATGAGAAGAAACATTCCTGGGACAGATGCCAAGGCGTCTTCAACTAAAACTTAAACATAATGTTTTGCATCACGTCTGCGTGATTGGAAATTGCAATCGCAAACAAGCACCATCGTCTATAAGAAAATTTACATAACCAAGTGGCAAAGTCAACAACAAGTAAGACTTAAAACAAGCCCCCACAAATAGCTATATCAAAGCAACATAATGATTACATTTAAAAAATATTTCTCCGTAAAAAGTATTTGCCACGAACACATCCACAGGTCAAACTTTGTTATGTATTTAATGACTTATTTATTAAGATTATGTCCTTTTATCATTGTCAGATTTGTTTCGCTGAGCCTCTGAGGAAACTGTAATACTTACAAAGGGTCCATCAAGTTATTTCAACATTATTTTCGTTTGTTTATAATGAACTTGAATGATCATCTCATTTTGACAGACTCATCTTCTGTGAATTACGTTTATTCCCGCTATTGGTTAGGACTGTGAATCCGCATTGTATGATGCAGATTGTTCGGATTGCCTTGATGGAAGTTTGTAAGTAAATGTCTGTTTGTATTGACATTTCTGCATGCATCTTATGTGGTTATTACTTTTGTTTACAACCAGTTGACATGGGATCTAAATGAAAAACTAAAGAAATTTGAGTGTATCAATTTTATTCTATAAACCGGGTATTTACCCATTTTGTTGAAATCCGTAATGAATATTCAAACTAATTTTAAAGCTGAATGAGTATTGAAACTTCTTGGTCTTGACATCGTAGATATCAAATGTATATATAGTTATGAAATAAAGTTGCAATCTCTCTTCTTGTCTGTTTGGTTTGAAGAGCATAATGCAGCTCTTATTTTCATTGATTTTAAAATTATATTTTGCCGAGTATAATTGAGCGATATCAAGCATTGCATGCAAATGAGCATTGATATTCGTTGTATGAGTGACATCATCAGCCGACGCAAACTTCTCAGCAGAAATTAAAGATAGGTTATTCCTAACTTGGAATTTTCTAACAACTTTAAAATTTCGTTATTATATACCAGCTATATAAGCGTGGATAGCACTCTGCCTTGTCGGACACCTTGTCTAATTGGTAACGGTTCTAATTTAATGCCATTCGCGAAACAATGCTATAGATATTAGCTTCTACGGATCTGCAATTACAGTGTAGTTTGCCAGAAATTCCTGATATGGAAATATTTATGAAAAGACCCTCGTGCCATACAGTGACAACCGCCTTTCTTATTTACAGAAATGCGACATAGACTTTGACTCTAATTTTCGGCTAGCGAAGGTAGCTTGATGTAAATTGCACGATGCCGTTCTACCGCTGGATCCCTTTTGAGAGTCCAGCTCTTGAGCGTTAGGGACAATGAATAAAGTCTAACCTATAGACATTTTTAAAATAGTTTATGCAAAACAGGCAGTAAAAAGACAGCTCTGAAGTGATCATGGTCATTTTTACACTTTCTTCGAAATTTGAAATTGGTACAATTATGCCAACCTTCAAGGCAAGTGGTATATAACAATGTTTTGAAGTCTGTCCTCATCTTTTGGACTCAAGCGTTTACTTCTTCTCGCCCGAGAGATAGATTTCGCGAAAGTTGCGATAAAGCACTTGTGTGTGATTCGCAGTTGGGATAGGAGACAATGGAGTTTGAAACACTTTTTGTGTGTCGTTTTCTTCTTCCGTTCATGAGGCTGCATCTGTCTTCGGGTCACTTGGGGCTTTTGGCTTTTAATCGTCGCCTTTAAATCTCTTTTCGTCGATTTATCTGTTTCGTGTAAAGCTTTCTGGTAAAAAGTTCAAGACATTGAGAGTACCGTTTCGATTTTTCTGTTTCTGACAAATGTGTGCGTCTAATCAATCAACGAATTTCAATCTTGTGGCAACTGTGACATCTCGTTGGGATTAGGATTTCGAGGTATATCAGGTATCTGTTGATAGCACCAATGATGGAATTCCATCCATCCTTTAAAAGGTACTAACGACAGCTTTTGTCCTTGCAAGGTACACGTATTAGGCCTTCATATGAAGGGGGTCTTCTTCTATCTTCTCATATCTCATAGAAGTTGCTAAGCATAAGATCTGTACAAAAGAACAGCATTAGAATCTTTTCTTTTGACTGACGTATATTTTCTTTTTGACTATTGGTAAAAGAACGCTCAGATGTTTTCGTAAGAATTCTTGCTGTAGCTTGGACAAAACTACCGTTCCTTTCAAGACAATGAAACAACATTCACACACGACTTCACGCAATGATTTCTTAGGGCGAGTTGATCGGATTTCGTAAGAACCGACAACACATCCCTAAACGAGGAGGTTGCCCTTTCTTTGTACCCTTTTGGGGTGTTTTGTGATTGAGTGGTTCGCACTTCTTGGGGTGACATCTTTATCTTTCACTGACGGGAATCTCCAGGTCCACTTCCTTTTTATATTGAAATTTTGTCTCCACTGATGGTCGGTACGTCGTAGGAGCTGGATGTCGGGCATCACTCGACGTTGAGGTTTTCTCAACGGACTAAATCTTGACAGTTCTAAGTTTGGAACACTCCCGTTATGTCTTCGCCTTCGGTCTTGCGTGATGGCACTTTCTTTTATCGGCAGAAACTGCAGCTAGAAAAGAAGACGTTGTCTCCGGAGAAGTTCAAGTTGCCTTTTATTTTTAATTCAGATTAGGAAAGACGCTCCTTAAATCGTTTGGAATTCCACAAAGTATTTGAACATAGTAGGCAGGAATAACACAAACAAAATCTCTCGGCAAATGGGTAGTTGGACTATATCTGACGATTTATATAATTTAGCAGCAACCAACCACCTTATAGCATTCAGATGTCACTAGTAAAAAAAAGTCTTAATTCTTTTCAGGTGCTACTGCTGAAAGAGTGTGCATGTTGATTGAATTCTTCGTTGCGTTTATTTTACATCTTTGCAAACTTTCTGTAAATGCGTTTTGTCAGCTCCAGTGCCAAACAACGAATGTTCTCTTCTAAAGGATGGCATAAGCACTGTGTAGACCATACAGCTTCTTCCATGTAAGCCGAGATTTGCTGCCCACACCAGAACTGAAACAGTTGAATTTATCTGCGTCTCCAAGGTAGACAGATCCAGCTCGAATAATTGTTTGGTTTACGGTCCATCCAGATTGCACTTTGGACAATTTGAATCGAGTTTCAAAGGGTAAATAGCCAGGCATAATAACTGTGGTTTGCACTTCTTGGAGTGACATCGTTATCTTTTACTGAAGGGAATCACCGGGTACACTTCCTTTTTATACTAAAATTTGTCTCCACTGATGGTCGGTACGTACGAAACAGAAAAATCGAAACAGTACTGTCAATGTCTTCAACGATTAAAAGCCAAAAACAACAACAGGCAATATATATTCTTCTTTCACTGGCTCATTTTAATGAGGTGCTGCTGGTATCTGCAGTAGTTTGCATAGACGTAGTTGAGATCCGTAGAGTGGTTCATTCATGTCATCATAGTTACCACGTGAAATCTAAAGAGGCAATGTACAGGGCCATCGCTTTCACTGGTAAAACGACAAGGTACATGCACAATATCATTTTCCATGGTGGTCGTATTAATACAGACGCAGTCATGCCGTGCTGCATCGATTATATCACATCGATGTGACCACAGTGCACATCATCACATTCAAATTTATCACTGAATATGAGCCCCATGCTTGATTGTTGTGGTGAATCTTTATGTCTTTTTAGCCTGGCTCTGGTATTGATAAGCTCATGGTAGTCTTCCTTTTTTGTACTGGAACTCAACCTACCCGTACAGTAAAAGGTTGTTGTATGGAATCAAGTACCAGATTCAGAATATGTTTTTAACGACGATTTCGTGATTTTGTAACCATACAATTGTATGGTTCAGACAAAGTTTCTATCCTCTCTGGAATGGAAATCTTCTTACAGCACGAAACAGTTCACTACTACACTCGGATCGATAATTCAATGTGAATCCTTTGACTTTGCAGTTGGTATGCATTTCTTTCCATCGGTATCGGTATTGGTAAAGTAATATTTTGGACCGCCGCTAGCAAAACAGGATCTTCTATTTGAGGTGCTCGTCCATCCATGCATATTAACAATCCCATTCGATGGGGTGAGTTCTATCGAGATGGATGTAGAAACATAATTGGCAAGGGTGTGGTAAGAATTTGTTTTTGATTGGCCTTTGTATTGACCGACGTCGTTGTGTTCTCTTTGAATTTCGTTGTTCCCTGTAGGACATCAACAATATTTGAACACACAAGGATATAAATCGAGCACATATCGTTGTATTTGACGTTATCTTCCTGAGACCCGAGCATGTCGTAGCATTCGCTCCACCTACAAATAGTGTCCCGTGAATCCAGAGGTTCGACGTTCACCACGGCTTTACTTCCAGCAATGTGTCCAAACTCAGGTTTTTTCTTGAAACGTCGATTAGACTAGTGCTCAACATTTCTCTCATTCGATATTATTGTTGTTCGTGGATGGAAGCTTTTCTCGTTCAATTGTTCCATGTTGTACTGTGACACGGACCTTTTCATCAGTCGTTAAGAGTAACATGATTGGCATTTGCGAAACATGCATCCATGAAATTCGTAGATGAATTTTGGGTCGTTTAAATCGGAACTATCCACCAAATGACTTTGAATGATCTTTTTGTCCCGTCTCTGGTATGCTGCACCCATGTGTCTTCCCTTATGTACAATGTATCAACTCAGAGCTTTGGCAGAGTATCCACCGCTGATGAGATGGGGGGTGGGGCTTTGAGATTGTACGATGGCTATTCTGTTCTCAGACATGAATGTACTGCGGTACGCTAAATTGTTCACAGCATTGGCGTAAAATGTCGTTATCAGATCGGCAATGTTTGAACATTTCTTCCTGAAAGTCAAATGGGCTGGAAGCGTGTGGATATTGTTGAGATCTTAATAGTGAATATCCGGAAAGTGCGAGATAACAGCGTTTTGATTGGATTTCGCTTTTGAAAAGTATCATTCCAAACGTTTTAGGCTAACGAACTCCATTGCACGACCACATCACCCATGCATTTGTCATACCTTCACGTTGATGATTTCGGCACCGTTCATAATGACTTTGGGGCATCTGGTACCATGTTCTTGAAGAAGACATTTTCCGTCTTATCCGAGATTTTGTGAGCCGTCATCATAGGAAAGCGATCACAGTCTCCGTAACGTTGGATAACCTCGTCGCTCCTGGTGTGGTCGATGCCGTGTAAGACCCATTAGGCTGGGTTCTCGAGAGATTTTTGCATGTTGGGAATGGAGTGTATAGAACTGGGTTTCATTTTTGGCGACTTATTGTATGATGACATCTACGATCTATTCTCCCACACATTGTTTCATCCCACCGTCGGCTGTATCAACACACCCTTTGATAAACGTGACAGACACGCCGCTGCCTCTTATTCCAAAAATATGATTGACCTCAGCAAGGTGAACTCAGTAATGGCAAATATATGTCTACATGCTTGAAAAGTTAAAAATGGCTACATGACCATCAAAAGAAAAAAACTCTCCCAAGCTCCAAATTCACCTGTTGTGCCGAAGGAGAATACTGGGGAAACAGGAATCACTCGTGGTCGGAATCATATCTAGGTAGCATATATCAAAGGCAAGTGAAGGAAACTCCGGCTTGTAACAACAAATCAAACAGCTGAAAAAGGCGATGAACAATATGATAATGGTTATAAAATCCCTATAGTATTTTCTGCCAATATTAAGAAAACTACACCAGGACGAAGATCCAAATGAATCGATTCGGGACCCATGACGCCCTTCAAATGTAACAAAAATGTCAGCTGGCTGGTTACAAATATTTGATAATCCAGACGGCATCCCTAACCAAGCAACAAAGTTGTGGCCGCAGACTAAAACATGCATATCCGAATAGCTCAGCAGCAAAAACCAAATTAGACAATATAATGCACTATGTTGTACCATATGAACAATGAATGAGAAGAAACATTCCTGGGACAGATGCCAAGGCGTCTTCAACTAAAACTTAAACATAATGTTTTGCATCACGTCTGCGTGATTGGAAATTGCAATCGCAAACAAGCACCATCGTCTATAAGAAAATTTACATAACCAAGTGGCAAAGTCAACAACAAGTAAGACTTAAAACAAGCCCCCACAAATAGCTATATCAAAGCAACATAATGATTACATTTAAAAAATATTTCTCCGTAAAAAGTATTTGCCACGAACACATCCACAGGTCAAACTTTGTTATGTATTTAATGACTTATTTATTAAGATTATGTCCTTTTATCATTGTCAGATTTGTTTCGCTGAGCCTCTGAGGAAACTGTAATACTTACAAAGGGTCCATCAAGTTATTTCAACATTATTTTCGTTTGTTTATAATGAACTTGAATGATCATCTCATTTTAACAGACTCATCTTCTGTGAATTACGTTTATTCCCGCTATTGGTTAGGACTGTGAATCCGCATTGTATGATGCAGATTGTTCGGATTGCCTTGATGGAAGTTTGTAAGTAAATGTCTGTTTGTATTGACATTTCTGCATGCATCTTATGTGGTTATTACTTTTGTTTACAACCAGTTGACATGGGATCTAAATGAAAAACTAAAGAAATTTGAGTGTATCAATTTTATTCTATAAACCGGGTATTTACCCATTTTGTTGAAATCCGTAATGAATATTCAAACTAATTTTAAAGCTGAATGAGTATTGAAACTTCTTGGTCTTGACATCGTAGATATCAAATGTATATATAGTTATGAAATAAAGTTGCAATCTCTCTTCTTGTCTGTTTGGTTTGAAGAGCATAATGCAGCTCTTATTTTCATTGATTTTAAAATTATATTTTGCCGAGTATAATTGAGCGATATCAAGCATTGCATGCAAATGAGCATTGATATTCGTTGTATGAGTGACATCATCAGCCGACGCAAACTTCTCAGCAGAAATTAAAGATAGGTTATTCCTAACTTGGAATTTTCTAACAACTTTAAAATTTCGTTATTATATACCAGCTATGGAAGCGTGGATAGCACTCTGCCTTGTCGGACACCTTGTCTAATTGGTAACGGTTCTAATTTAATGCCATTCGCGAAACAATGCTATAGATATTAGCTTCTACGGATCTGCAATTACAGTGTAGTTTGCCAGAAATTCCTGATATGGAAATATTTATGAAAAGACCCTCGTGCCATACAGTGACAACCGCCTTTCTTATTTACAGAAATGCGACATAGACTTTGACTCTAATTTTCGGCTAGCGAAGGTAGCTTGATGTAAATTGCACGATGCCGTTCTACCGCTGGATCCCTTTTGAGAGTCCAGCTCTTGAGCGTTAGGGACAATGAATAAAGTCTAACCTATAGACATTTTTAAAATAGTTTATGCAAAACAGGCAGTAAAAAGACAGCTCTGAAGTGATCATGGTCATTTTTACACTTTCTTCGAAATTTGAAATTGGTACAATTATGCCAACCTTCAAGGCAAGTGGTATATAACAATGTTTTGAAGTCTGTCCTCATCTTTTGGACTCAAGCGTTTACTTCTTCTCGCCCGAGAGATAGATTTCGCGAAAGTTGCGATAAAGCACTTGTGTGTGATTCGCAGTTGGGATAGGAGACAATGGAGTTTGAAACACTTTTTGTGTGTCGTTTTCTTCTTCCGTTCATGAGGCTGCATCTGTCTTCGGGTCACTTGGGGCTTTTGGCTTTTAATCGTCGCCTTTAAATCTCTTTTCGTCGATTTATCTGTTTCGTGTAAAGCTTTCTGGTAAAAAGTTCAAGACATTGACAGTACCGTTTCGATTTTTCTGTTTCTGACAAATGTGTGCGTCTAATCAATCAACGAATTTCAATCTTGTGGCAACTGTGACATCTCGTTGGGATTAGGATTTCGAGGTATATCAGGTATCTGTTGATAGCACCAATGATGGAATTCCATCCATCCTTTAAAAGGTACTAACGACAGCTTTTGTCCTTGCAAGGTACACGTATTAGGCCTTCATATGAAGGGGGTCTTCTTCTATCTTCTCATATCTCATAGAAGTTGCTAAGCATAAGATCTGTACAAAAGAACAGCATTAGAATCTTTTCTTTTGACTGACGTATATTTTCTTTTTGACTATTGGTAAAAGAACGCTCAGATGTTTTCGTAAGAATTCTTGCTGTAGCTTGGACAAAACTACCGTTCCTTTCAAGACAATGAAACAACATTCACACACGACTTCACGCAATGATTTCTTAGGGCGAGTTGATCGGATTTCGTAAGAACCGACAACACATCCCTAAACGAGGAGGTTGCCCTTTCTTTGTACCCTTTTGGGGTGTTTTGTGATTGAGTGGTTCGCACTTCTTGGGGTGACATCTTTATCTTTCACTGACGGGAATCTCCAGGTCCACTTCCTTTTTATATTGAAATTTTGTCTCCACTGATGGTCGGTACGTCGTAGGAGCTGGATGTCGGGCATCACTCGACGTTGAGGTTTTCTCAACGGACTAAATCTTGACAGTTCTAAGTTTGGAACACTCCCGTTATGTCTTCGCCTTCGGTCTTGCGTGATGGCACTTTCTTTTATCGGCAGAAACTGCAGCTAGAAAAGAAGACGTTGTCTCCGGAGAAGTTCAAGTTGCCTTTTATTTTTAATTCAGATTAGGAAAGACGCTCCTTAAATCGTTTGGAATTCCACAAAGTATTTGAACATAGTAGGCAGGAATAACACAAACAAAATCTCTCGGCAAATGGGTAGTTGGACTATATCTGACGATTTATATAATTTAGCAGCAACCAACCACCTTATAGCATTCAGATGTCACTAGTAAAAAAAAGTCTTAATTCTTTTCAGGTGCTACTGCTGAAAGAGTGTGCATGTTGATTGAATTCTTCGTTGCGTTTATTTTACATCTTTGCAAACTTTCTGTAAATGCGTTTTGTCAGCTCCAGTGCCAAACAACGAATGTTCTCTTCTAAAGGATGGCATAAGCACTGTGTAGACCATACAGCTTCTTCCATGTAAGCCGAGATTTGCTGCCCACACCAGAACTGAAACAGTTGAATTTATCTGCGTCTCCAAGGTAGACAGATCCAGCTCGAATAATTGTTTGGTTTACGGTCCATCCAGATTGCACTTTGGACAATTTGAATCGAGTTTCAAAGGGTAAATAGCCAGGCATAATAACTGTGGTTTGCACTTCTTGGAGTGACATCGTTATCTTTTACTGAAGGGAATCACCGGGTACACTTCCTTTTTATACTAAAATTTGTCTCCACTGATGGTCGGTACGTACGAAACAGAAAAATCGAAACAGTACTGTCAATGTCTTCAACGATTAAAAGCCAAAAACAACAACAGGCAATATATATTCTTCTTTCACTGGCTCATTTTAATGAGGTGCTGCTGGTATCTGCAGTAGTTTGCATAGACGTAGTTGAGATCCGTAGAGTGGTTCATTCATGTCATCATAGTTACCACGTGAAATCTAAAGAGGCAATGTACAGGGCCATCGCTTTCACTGGTAAAACGACAAGGTACATGCACAATATCATTTTCCATGGTGGTCGTATTAATACAGACGCAGTCATGCCGTGCTGCATCGATTATATCACATCGATGTGACCACAGTGCACATCATCACATTCAAATTTATCACTGAATATGAGCCCCATGCTTGATTGTTGTGGTGAATCTTTATGTCTTTTTAGCCTGGCTCTGGTATTCATAAGCTAATGGTAGTCTTCCTTTTTTGTACTGGAACTCAACCTACCCGTACAGTAAAAGGTTGTTGTATGGAATCAAGTACCAGATTCAGAATATGTTTTTAACGACGATTTCGTGATTTTGTAACCATACAATTGTATGGTTCAGACAAAGTTTCTATCCTCTCTGGAATGGAAATCTTCTTACAGCACGAAACAGTTCACTACTACACTCGGATCGATAATTCAATGTGAATCCTTTGACTTTGCAGTTGGTATGCATTTCTTTCCATCGGTATCGGTATTGGTAAAGTAATATTTTGGACCGCCGCTAGCAAAACAGGATCTTCTATTTGAGGTGCTCGTCCATCCATGCATATTAACAATCCCATTCGATGGGGTGAGTTCTATCGAGATGGATGTAGAAACATAATTGGCAAGGGTGTGGTAAGAATTTGTTTTTGATTGGCCTTTGTATTGACCGACGTCGTTGTGTTCTCTTTGAATTTCGTTGTTCCCTGTAGGACATCAACAATATTTGAACACACAAGGATATAAATCGAGCACATATCGTTGTATTTGACGTTATCTTCCTGAGACCCGAGCATGTCGTAGCATTCGCTCCACCTACAAATAGTGTCCCGTGAATCCAGAGGTTCGACGTTCACCACGGCTTTACTTCCAGCAATGTGTCCAAACTCAGGTTTTTTCTTGAAACGTCGATTAGACTAGTGCTCAACATTTCTCTCATTCGATATTATTGTTGTTCGTGGATGGAAGCTTTTCTCGTTCAATTGTTCCATGTTGTACTGTGACACGGACCTTTTCATCAGTCGTTAAGAGTAACATGATTGGCATTTGCGAAACATGCATCCATGAAATTCGTAGATGAATTTTGGGTCGTTTAAATCGGAACTATCCACCAAATGACTTTGAATGATCTTTTTGTCCCGTCTCTGGTATGCTGCACCCATGTGTCTTCCCTTATGTACAATGTATCAACTCAGAGCTTTGGCAGAGTATCCACCGCTGATGAGATGGGGGGTGGGGCTTTGAGATTGTACGATGGCTATTCTGTTCTCAGACATGAATGTACTGCGGTACGCTAAATTGTTCACAGCATTGGCGTAAAATGTCGTTATCAGATCGGCAATGTTTGAACATTTCTTCCTGAAAGTCAAATGGGCTGGAAGCGTGTGGATATTGTTGAGATCTTAATAGTGAATATCCGGAAAGTGCGAGATAACAGCGTTTTGATTGGATTTCGCTTTTGAAAAGTATCATTCCAAACGTT
The DNA here is from genome assembly GCA_028554795.2 of Sinohyriopsis cumingii. Taxonomy (NCBI): domain Eukaryota; kingdom Metazoa; phylum Mollusca; class Bivalvia; order Unionida; family Unionidae; genus Sinohyriopsis; species Sinohyriopsis cumingii. The sequence goes on along the minus strand of JAPYKE020000638.1, from coordinate 35,379 downwards.
TTAGGCTAACGAACTCCATTGCACGACCACATCACCCATGCATTTGTCATACCTTCACGTTGATGATTTCGGCACCGTTCATAATGACTTTGGGGCATCTGGTACCATGTTCTTGAAGAAGACATTTTCCGTCTTATCCGAGATTTTGTGAGCCGTCATCATAGGAAAGCGATCACAGTCTCCGTAACGTTGGATAACCTCGTCGCTCCTGGTGTGGTCGATGCCGTGTAAGACCCATTAGGCTGGGTTCTCGAGAGATTTTTGCATGTTGGGAATGGAGTGTATAGAACTGGGTTTCATTTTTGGCGACTTATTGTATGATGACATCTACGATCTATTCTCCCACACATTGTTTCATCCCACCGTCGGCTGTATCAACACACCCTTTGATAAACGTGACAGACACGCCGCTGCCTCTTATTCCAAAAATATGATTGACCTCAGCAAGGTGAACTCAGTAATGGCAAATATATGTCTACATGCTTGAAAAGTTAAAAATGGCTACATGACCATCAAAAGAAAAAAACTCTCCCAAGCTCCAAATTCACCTGTTGTGCCGAAGGAGAATACTGGGGAAACAGGAATCACTCGTGGTCGGAATCATATCTAGGTAGCATATATCAAAGGCAAGTGAAGGAAACTCCGGCTTGTAACAACAAATCAAACAGCTGAAAAAGGCGATGAACAATATGATAATGGTTATAAAATCCCTATAGTATTTTCTGCCAATATTAAGAAAACTACACCAGGACGAAGATCCAAATGAATCGATTCGGGACCCATGACGCCCTTCAAATGTAACAAAAATGTCAGCTGGCTGGTTACAAATATTTGATAATCCAGACGGCATCCCTAACCAAGCAACAAAGTTGTGGCCGCAGACTAAAACATGCATATCCGAATAGCTCAGCAGCAAAAACCAAATTAGACAATATAATGCACTATGTTGTACCATATGAACAATGAATGAGAAGAAACATTCCTGGGACAGATGCCAAGGCGTCTTCAACTAAAACTTAAACATAATGTTTTGCATCACGTCTGCGTGATTGGAAATTGCAATCGCAAACAAGCACCATCGTCTATAAGAAAATTTACATAACCAAGTGGCAAAGTCAACAACAAGTAAGACTTAAAACAAGCCCCCACAAATAGCTATATCAAAGCAACATAATGATTACATTTAAAAAATATTTCTCCGTAAAAAGTATTTGCCACGAACACATCCACAGGTCAAACTTTGTTATGTATTTAATGACTTATTTATTAAGATTATGTCCTTTTATCATTGTCAGATTTGTTTCGCTGAGCCTCTGAGGAAACTGTAATACTTACAAAGGGTCCATCAAGTTATTTCAACATTATTTTCGTTTGTTTATAATGAACTTGAATGATCATCTCATTTTAACAGACTCATCTTCTGTGAATTACGTTTATTCCCGCTATTGGTTAGGACTGTGAATCCGCATTGTATGATGCAGATTGTTCGGATTGCCTTGATGGAAGTTTGTAAGTAAATGTCTGTTTGTATTGACATTTCTGCATGCATCTTATGTGGTTATTACTTTTGTTTACAACCAGTTGACATGGGATCTAAATGAAAAACTAAAGAAATTTGAGTGTATCAATTTTATTCTATAAACCGGGTATTTACCCATTTTGTTGAAATCCGTAATGAATATTCAAACTAATTTTAAAGCTGAATGAGTATTGAAACTTCTTGGTCTTGACATCGTAGATATCAAATGTATATATAGTTATGAAATAAAGTTGCAATCTCTCTTCTTGTCTGTTTGGTTTGAAGAGCATAATGCAGCTCTTATTTTCATTGATTTTAAAATTATATTTTGCCGAGTATAATTGAGCGATATCAAGCATTGCATGCAAATGAGCATTGATATTCGTTGTATGAGTGACATCATCAGCCGACGCAAACTTCTCAGCAGAAATTAAAGATAGGTTATTCCTAACTTGGAATTTTCTAACAACTTTAAAATTTCGTTATTATATACCAGCTATGGAAGCGTGGATAGCACTCTGCCTTGTCGGACACCTTGTCTAATTGGTAACGGTTCTAATTTAATGCCATTCGCGAAACAATGCTATAGATATTAGCTTCTACGGATCTGCAATTACAGTGTAGTTTGCCAGAAATTCCTGATATGGAAATATTTATGAAAAGACCCTCGTGCCATACAGTGACAACCGCCTTTCTTATTTACAGAAATGCGACATAGACTTTGACTCTAATTTTCGGCTAGCGAAGGTAGCTTGATGTAAATTGCACGATGCCGTTCTACCGCTGGATCCCTTTTGAGAGTCCAGCTCTTGAGCGTTAGGGACAATGAATAAAGTCTAACCTATAGACATTTTTAAAATAGTTTATGCAAAACAGGCAGTAAAAAGACAGCTCTGAAGTGATCATGGTCATTTTTACACTTTCTTCGAAATTTGAAATTGGTACAATTATGCCAACCTTCAAGGCAAGTGGTATATAACAATGTTTTGAAGTCTGTCCTCATCTTTTGGACTCAAGCGTTTACTTCTTCTCGCCCGAGAGATAGATTTCGCGAAAGTTGCGATAAAGCACTTGTGTGTGATTCGCAGTTGGGATAGGAGACAATGGAGTTTGAAACACTTTTTGTGTGTCGTTTTCTTCTTCCGTTCATGAGGCTGCATCTGTCTTCGGGTCACTTGGGGCTTTTGGCTTTTAATCGTCGCCTTTAAATCTCTTTTCGTCGATTTATCTGTTTCGTGTAAAGCTTTCTGGTAAAAAGTTCAAGACATTGAGAGTACCGTTTCGATTTTTCTGTTTCTGACAAATGTGTGCGTCTAATCAATCAACGAATTTCAATCTTGTGGCAACTGTGACATCTCGTTGGGATTAGGATTTCGAGGTATATCAGGTATCTGTTGATAGCACCAATGATGGAATTCCATCCATCCTTTAAAAGGTACTAACGACAGCTTTTGTCCTTGCAAGGTACACGTATTAGGCCTTCATATGAAGGGGGTCTTCTTCTATCTTCTCATATCTCATAGAAGTTGCTAAGCATAAGATCTGTACAAAAGAACAGCATTAGAATCTTTTCTTTTGACTGACGTATATTTTCTTTTTGACTATTGGTAAAAGAACGCTCAGATGTTTTCGTAAGAATTCTTGCTGTAGCTTGGACAAAACTACCGTTCCTTTCAAGACAATGAAACAACATTCACACACGACTTCACGCAATGATTTCTTAGGGCGAGTTGATCGGATTTCGTAAGAACCGACAACACATCCCTAAACGAGGAGGTTGCCCTTTCTTTGTACCCTTTTGGGGTGTTTTGTGATTGAGTGGTTCGCACTTCTTGGGGTGACATCTTTATCTTTCACTGACGGGAATCTCCAGGTCCACTTCCTTTTTATATTGAAATTTTGTCTCCACTGATGGTCGGTACGTCGTAGGAGCTGGATGTCGGGCATCACTCGACGTTGAGGTTTTCTCAACGGACTAAATCTTGACAGTTCTAAGTTTGGAACACTCCCGTTATGTCTTCGCCTTCGGTCTTGCGTGATGGCACTTTCTTTTATCGGCAGAAACTGCAGCTAGAAAAGAAGACGTTGTCTCCGGAGAAGTTCAAGTTGCCTTTTATTTTTAATTCAGATTAGGAAAGACGCTCCTTAAATCGTTTGGAATTCCACAAAGTATTTGAACATAGTAGGCAGGAATAACACAAACAAAATCTCTCGGCAAATGGGTAGTTGGACTATATCTGACGATTTATATAATTTAGCAGCAACCAACCACCTTATAGCATTCAGATGTCACTAGTAAAAAAAAGTCTTAATTCTTTTCAGGTGCTACTGCTGAAAGAGTGTGCATGTTGATTGAATTCTTCGTTGCGTTTATTTTACATCTTTGCAAACTTTCTGTAAATGCGTTTTGTCAGCTCCAGTGCCAAACAACGAATGTTCTCTTCTAAAGGATGGCATAAGCACTGTGTAGACCATACAGCTTCTTCCATGTAAGCCGAGATTTGCTGCCCACACCAGAACTGAAACAGTTGAATTTATCTGCGTCTCCAAGGTAGACAGATCCAGCTCGAATAATTGTTTGGTTTACGGTCCATCCAGATTGCACTTTGGACAATTTGAATCGAGTTTCAAAGGGTAAATAGCCAGGCATAATAACTGTGGTTTGCACTTCTTGGAGTGACATCGTTATCTTTTACTGAAGGGAATCACCGGGTACACTTCCTTTTTATACTAAAATTTGTCTCCACTGATGGTCGGTACGTACGAAACAGAAAAATCGAAACAGTACTGTCAATGTCTTCAACGATTAAAAGCCAAAAACAACAACAGGCAATATATATTCTTCTTTCACTGGCTCATTTTAATGAGGTGCTGCTGGTATCTGCAGTAGTTTGCATAGACGTAGTTGAGATCCGTAGAGTGGTTCATTCATGTCATCATAGTTACCACGTGAAATCTAAAGAGGCAATGTACAGGGCCATCGCTTTCACTGGTAAAACGACAAGGTACATGCACAATATCATTTTCCATGGTGGTCGTATTAATACAGACGCAGTCATGCCGTGCTGCATCGATTATATCACATCGATGTGACCACAGTGCACATCATCACATTCAAATTTATCACTGAATATGAGCCCCATGCTTGATTGTTGTGGTGAATCTTTATGTCTTTTTAGCCTGGCTCTGGTATTCATAAGCTAATGGTAGTCTTCCTTTTTTGTACTGGAACTCAACCTACCCGTACAGTAAAAGGTTGTTGTATGGAATCAAGTACCAGATTCAGAATATGTTTTTAACGACGATTTCGTGATTTTGTAACCATACAATTGTATGGTTCAGACAAAGTTTCTATCCTCTCTGGAATGGAAATCTTCTTACAGCACGAAACAGTTCACTACTACACTCGGATCGATAATTCAATGTGAATCCTTTGACTTTGCAGTTGGTATGCATTTCTTTCCATCGGTATCGGTATTGGTAAAGTAATATTTTGGACCGCCGCTAGCAAAACAGGATCTTCTATTTGAGGTGCTCGTCCATCCATGCATATTAACAATCCCATTCGATGGGGTGAGTTCTATCGAGATGGATGTAGAAACATAATTGGCAAGGGTGTGGTAAGAATTTGTTTTTGATTGGCCTTTGTATTGACCGACGTCGTTGTGTTCTCTTTGAATTTCGTTGTTCCCTGTAGGACATCAACAATATTTGAACACACAAGGATATAAATCGAGCACATATCGTTGTATTTGACGTTATCTTCCTGAGACCCGAGCATGTCGTAGCATTCGCTCCACCTACAAATAGTGTCCCGTGAATCCAGAGGTTCGACGTTCACCACGGCTTTACTTCCAGCAATGTGTCCAAACTCAGGTTTTTTCTTGAAACGTCGATTAGACTAGTGCTCAACATTTCTCTCATTCGATATTATTGTTGTTCGTGGATGGAAGCTTTTCTCGTTCAATTGTTCCATGTTGTACTGTGACACGGACCTTTTCATCAGTCGTTAAGAGTAACATGATTGGCATTTGCGAAACATGCATCCATGAAATTCGTAGATGAATTTTGGGTCGTTTAAATCGGAACTATCCACCAAATGACTTTGAATGATCTTTTTGTCCCGTCTCTGGTATGCTGCACCCATGTGTCTTCCCTTATGTACAATGTATCAACTCAGAGCTTTGGCAGAGTATCCACCGCTGATGAGATGGGGGGTGGGGCTTTGAGATTGTACGATGGCTATTCTGTTCTCAGACATGAATGTACTGCGGTACGCTAAATTGTTCACAGCATTGGCGTAAAATGTCGTTATCAGATCGGCAATGTTTGAACATTTCTTCCTGAAAGTCAAATGGGCTGGAAGCGTGTGGATATTGTTGAGATCTTAATAGTGAATATCCGGAAAGTGCGAGATAACAGCGTTTTGATTGGATTTCGCTTTTGAAAAGTATCATTCCAAACGTTTTAGGCTAACGAACTCCATTGCACGACCACATCACCCATGCATTTGTCATACCTTCACGTTGATGATTTCGGCACCGTTCATAATGACTTTGGGGCATCTGGTACCATGTTCTTGAAGAAGACATTTTCCGTCTTATCCGAGATTTTGTGAGCCGTCATCATAGGAAAGCGATCACAGTCTCCGTAACGTTGGATAACCTCGTCGCTCCTGGTGTGGTCGATGCCGTGTAAGACCCATTAGGCTGGGTTCTCGAGAGATTTTTGCATGTTGGGAATGGAGTGTATAGAACTGGGTTTCATTTTTGGCGACTTATTGTATGATGACATCTACGATCTATTCTCCCACACATTGTTTCATCCCACCGTCGGCTGTATCAACACACCCTTTGATAAACGTGACAGACACGCCGCTGCCTCTTATTCCAAAAATATGATTGACCTCAGCAAGGTGAACTCAGTAATGGCAAATATATGTCTACATGCTTGAAAAGTTAAAAATGGCTACATGACCATCAAAAGAAAAAAACTCTCCCAAGCTCCAAATTCACCTGTTGTGCCGAAGGAGAATACTGGGGAAACAGGAATCACTCGTGGTCGGAATCATATCTAGGTAGCATATATCAAAGGCAAGTGAAGGAAACTCCGGCTTGTAACAACAAATCAAACAGCTGAAAAAGGCGATGAACAATATGATAATGGTTATAAAATCCCTATAGTATTTTCTGCCAATATTAAGAAAACTACACCAGGACGAAGATCCAAATGAATCGATTCGGGACCCATGACGCCCTTCAAATGTAACAAAAATGTCAGCTGGCTGGTTACAAATATTTGATAATCCAGACGGCATCCCTAACCAAGCAACAAAGTTGTGGCCGCAGACTAAAACATGCATATCCGAATAGCTCAGCAGCAAAAACCAAATTAGACAATATAATGCACTATGTTGTACCATATGAACAATGAATGAGAAGAAACATTCCTGGGACAGATGCCAAGGCGTCTTCAACTAAAACTTAAACATAATGTTTTGCATCACGTCTGCGTGATTGGAAATTGCAATCGCAAACAAGCACCATCGTCTATAAGAAAATTTACATAACCAAGTGGCAAAGTCAACAACAAGTAAGACTTAAAACAAGCCCCCACAAATAGCTATATCAAAGCAACATAATGATTACATTTAAAAAATATTTCTCCGTAAAAAGTATTTGCCACGAACACATCCACAGGTCAAACTTTGTTATGTATTTAATGACTTATTTATTAAGATTATGTCCTTTTATCATTGTCAGATTTGTTTCGCTGAGCCTCTGAGGAAACTGTAATACTTACAAAGGGTCCATCAAGTTATTTCAACATTATTTTCGTTTGTTTATAATGAACTTGAATGATCATCTCATTTTGACAGACTCATCTTCTGTGAATTACGTTTATTCCCGCTATTGGTTAGGACTGTGAATCCGCATTGTATGATGCAGATTGTTCGGATTGCCTTGATGGAAGTTTGTAAGTAAATGTCTGTTTGTATTGACATTTCTGCATGCATCTTATGTGGTTATTACTTTTGTTTACAACCAGTTGACATGGGATCTAAATGAAAAACTAAAGAAATTTGAGTGTATCAATTTTATTCTATAAACCGGGTATTTACCCATTTTGTTGAAATCCGTAATGAATATTCAAACTAATTTTAAAGCTGAATGAGTATTGAAACTTCTTGGTCTTGACATCGTAGATATCAAATGTATATATAGTTATGAAATAAAGTTGCAATCTCTCTTCTTGTCTGTTTGGTTTGAAGAGCATAATGCAGCTCTTATTTTCATTGATTTTAAAATTATATTTTGCCGAGTATAATTGAGCGATATCAAGCATTGCATGCAAATGAGCATTGATATTCGTTGTATGAGTGACATCATCAGCCGACGCAAACTTCTCAGCAGAAATTAAAGATAGGTTATTCCTAACTTGGAATTTTCTAACAACTTTAAAATTTCGTTATTATATACCAGCTATGGAAGCGTGGATAGCACTCTGCCTTGTCGGACACCTTGTCTAATTGGTAACGGTTCTAATTTAATGCCATTCGCGAAACAATGCTATAGATATTAGCTTCTACGGATCTGCAATTACAGTGTAGTTTGCCAGAAATTCCTGATATGGAAATATTTATGAAAAGACCCTCGTGCCATACAGTGACAACCGCCTTTCTTATTTACAGAAATGCGACATAGACTTTGACTCTAATTTTCGGCTAGCGAAGGTAGCTTGATGTAAATTGCACGATGCCGTTCTACCGCTGGATCCCTTTTGAGAGTCCAGCTCTTGAGCGTTAGGGACAATGAATAAAGTCTAACCTATAGACATTTTTAAAATAGTTTATGCAAAACAGGCAGTAAAAAGACAGCTCTGAAGTGATCATGGTCATTTTTACACTTTCTTCGAAATTTGAAATTGGTACAATTATGCCAACCTTCAAGGCAAGTGGTATATAACAATGTTTTGAAGTCTGTCCTCATCTTTTGGACTCAAGCGTTTACTTCTTCTCGCCCGAGAGATAGATTTCGCGAAAGTTGCGATAAAGCACTTGTGTGTGATTCGCAGTTGGGATAGGAGACAATGGAGTTTGAAACACTTTTTGTGTGTCGTTTTCTTCTTCCGTTCATGAGGCTGCATCTGTCTTCGGGTCACTTGGGGCTTTTGGCTTTTAATCGTCGCCTTTAAATCTCTTTTCGTCGATTTATCTGTTTCGTGTAAAGCTTTCTGGTAAAAAGTTCAAGACATTGACAGTACCGTTTCGATTTTTCTGTTTCTGACAAATGTGTGCGTCTAATCAATCAACGAATTTCAATCTTGTGGCAACTGTGACATCTCGTTGGGATTAGGATTTCGAGGTATATCAGGTATCTGTTGATAGCACCAATGATGGAATTCCATCCATCCTTTAAAAGGTACTAACGACAGCTTTTGTCCTTGCAAGGTACACGTATTAGGCCTTCATATGAAGGGGGTCTTCTTCTATCTTCTCATATCTCATAGAAGTTGCTAAGCATAAGATCTGTACAAAAGAACAGCATTAGAATCTTTTCTTTTGACTGACGTATATTTTCTTTTTGACTATTGGTAAAAGAACGCTCAGATGTTTTCGTAAGAATTCTTGCTGTAGCTTGGACAAAACTACCGTTCCTTTCAAGACAATGAAACAACATTCACACACGACTTCACGCAATGATTTCTTAGGGCGAGTTGATCGGATTTCGTAAGAACCGACAACACATCCCTAAACGAGGAGGTTGCCCTTTCTTTGTACCCTTTTGGGGTGTTTTGTGATTGAGTGGTTCGCACTTCTTGGGGTGACATCTTTATCTTTCACTGACGGGAATCTCCAGGTCCACTTCCTTTTTATATTGAAATTTTGTCTCCACTGATGGTCGGTACGTCGTAGGAGCTGGATGTCGGGCATCACTCGACGTTGAGGTTTTCTCAACGGACTAAATCTTGACAGTTCTAAGTTTGGAACACTCCCGTTATGTCTTCGCCTTCGGTCTTGCGTGATGGCACTTTCTTTTATCGGCAGAAACTGCAGCTAGAAAAGAAGACGTTGTCTCCGGAGAAGTTCAAGTTGCCTTTTATTTTTAATTCAGATTAGGAAAGACGCTCCTTAAATCGTTTGGAATTCCACAAAGTATTTGAACATAGTAGGCAGGAATAACACAAACAAAATCTCTCGGCAAATGGGTAGTTGGACTATATCTGACGATTTATATAATTTAGCAGCAACCAACCACCTTATAGCATTCAGATGTCACTAGTAAAAAAAAGTCTTAATTCTTTTCAGGTGCTACTGCTGAAAGAGTGTGCATGTTGATTGAATTCTTCGTTGCGTTTATTTTACATCTTTGCAAACTTTCTGTAAATGCGTTTTGTCAGCTCCAGTGCCAAACAACGAATGTTCTCTTCTAAAGGATGGCATAAGCACTGTGTAGACCATACAGCTTCTTCCATGTAAGCCGAGATTTGCTGCCCACACCAGAACTGAAACAGTTGAATTTATCTGCGTCTCCAAGGTAGACAGATCCAGCTCGAATAATTGTTTGGTTTACGGTCCATCCAGATTGCACTTTGGACAATTTGAATCGAGTTTCAAAGGGTAAATAGCCAGGCATAATAACTGTGGTTCGCACTTCTTGGAGTGACATCGTTATCTTTTACTGAAGGGAATCACCGGGTACACTTCCTTTTTATACTAAAATTTGTCTCCACTGATGGTCGGTACGTACGAAACAGAAAAATCGAAACAGTACTGTCAATGTCTTCAACGATTAAAAGCCAAAAACAACAACAGGCAATATATATTCTTCTTTCACTGGCTCATTTTAATGAGGTGCTGCTGGTATCTGCAGTAGTTTGCATAGACGTAGTTGAGATCCGTAGAGTGGTTCATTCATGTCATCATAGTTACCACGTGAAATCTAAAGAGGCAATGTACAGGGCCATCGCTTTCACTGGTAAAACGACAAGGTACATGCACAATATCATTTTCCATGGTGGTCGTATTAATACAGACGCAGTCATGCCGTGCTGCATCGATTATATCACATCGATGTGACCACAGTGCACATCATCACATTCAAATTTATCACTGAATATGAGCCCCATGCTTGATTGTTGTGGTGAATCTTTATGTCTTTTTAGCCTGGCTCTGGTATTGATAAGCTCATGGTAGTCTTCCTTTTTTGTACTGGAACTCAACCTACCCGTACAGTAAAAGGTTGTTGTATGGAATCAAGTACCAGATTCAGAATATGTTTTTAACGACGATTTCGTGATTTTGTAACCATACAATTGTATGGTTCAGACAAAGTTTCTATCCTCTCTGGAATGGAAATCTTCTTACAGCACGAAACAGTTCACTACTACACTCGGATCGATAATTCAATGTGAATCCTTTGACTTTGCAGTTGGTATGCATTTCTTTCCATCGGTATCGGTATTGGTAAAGTAATATTTTGGACCGCCGCTAGCAAAACAGGATCTTCTATTTGAGGTGCTCGTCCATCCATGCATATTAACAATCCCATTCGATGGGGTGAGTTCTATCGAGATGGATGTAGAAACATAATTGGCAAGGGTGTGGTAAGAATTTGTTTTTGATTGGCCTTTGTATTGACCGACGTCGTTGTGTTCTCTTTGAATTTCGTTGTTCCCTGTAGGACATCAACAATATTTGAACACACAAGGATATAAATCGAGCACATATCGTTGTATTTGACGTTATCTTCCTGAGACCCGAGCATGTCGTAGCATTCGCTCCACCTACAAATAGTGTCCCGTGAATCCAGAGGTTCGACGTTCACCACGGCTTTACTTCCAGCAATGTGTCCAAACTCAGGTTTTTTCTTGAAACGTCGATTAGACTAGTGCTCAACATTTCTCTCATTCGATATTATTGTTGTTCGTGGATGGAAGCTTTTCTCGTTCAATTGTTCCATGTTGTACTGTGACACGGACCTTTTCATCAGTCGTTAAGAGTAACATGATTGGCATTTGCGAAACATGCATCCATGAAATTCGTAGATGAATTTTGGGTCGTTTAAATCGGAACTATCCACCAAATGACTTTGAATGATCTTTTTGTCCCGTCTCTGGTATGCTGCACCCATGTGTCTTCCCTTATGTACAATGTATCAACTCAGAGCTTTGGCAGAGTATCCACCGCTGATGAGATGGGGGGTGGGGCTTTGAGATTGTACGATGGCTATTCTGTTCTCAGACATGAATGTACTGCGGTACGCTAAATTGTTCACAGCATTGGCGTAAAATGTCGTTATCAGATCGGCAATGTTTGAACATTTCTTCCTGAAAGTCAAATGGGCTGGAAGCGTGTGGATATTGTTGAGATCTTAATAGTGAATATCCGGAAAGTGCGAGATAACAGCGTTTTGATTGGATTTCGCTTTTGAAAAGTATCATTCCAAACGTTTTAGGCTAACGAACTCCATTGCACGACCACATCACCCATGCATTTGTCATACCTTCACGTTGATGATTTCGGCACCGTTCATAATGACTTTGGGGCATCTGGTACCATGTTCTTGAAGAAGACATTTTCCGTCTTATCCGAGATTTTGTGAGCCGTCATCATAGGAAAGCGATCACAGTCTCCGTAACGTTGGATAACCTCGTCGCTCCTGGTGTGGTCGATGCCGTGTAAGACCCATTAGGCTGGGTTCTCGAGAGATTTTTGCATGTTGGGAATGGAGTGTATAGAACTGGGTTTCATTTTTGGCGACTTATTGTATGATGACATCTACGATCTATTCTCCCACACATTGTTTCATCCCACCGTCGGCTGTATCAACACACCCTTTGATAAACGTGACAGACACGCCGCTGCCTCTTATTCCAAAAATATGATTGACCTCAGCAAGGTGAACTCAGTAATGGCAAATATATGTCTACATGCTTGAAAAGTTAAAAATGGCTACATGACCATCAAAAGAAAAAAACTCTCCCAAGCTCCAAATTCACCTGTTGTGCCGAAGGAGAATACTGGGGAAACAGGAATCACTCGTGGTCGGAATCATATCTAGGTAGCATATATCAAAGGCAAGTGAAGGAAACTCCGGCTTGTAACAACAAATCAAACAGCTGAAAAAGGCGATGAACAATATGATAATGGTTATAAAATCCCTATAGTATTTTCTGCCAATATTAAGAAAACTACACCAGGACGAAGATCCAAATGAATCGATTCGGGACCCATGACGCCCTTCAAATGTAACAAAAATGTCAGCTGGCTGGTTACAAATATTTGATAATCCAGACGGCATCCCTAACCAAGCAACAAAGTTGTGGCCGCAGACTAAAACATGCATATCCGAATAGCTCAGCAGCAAAAACCAAATTAGACAATATAATGCACTATGTTGTACCATATGAACAATGAATGAGAAGAAACATTCCTGGGACAGATGCCAAGGCGTCTTCAACTAAAACTTAAACATAATGTTTTGCATCACGTCTGCGTGATTGGAAATTGCAATCGCAAACAAGCACCATCGTCTATAAGAAAATTTACATAACCAAGTGGCAAAGTCAACAACAAGTAAGACTTAAAACAAGCCCCCACAAATAGCTATATCAAAGCAACATAATGATTACATTTAAAAAATATTTCTCCGTAAAAAGTATTTGCCACGAACACATCCACAGGTCAAACTTTGTTATGTATTTAATGACTTATTTATTAAGATTATGTCCTTTTATCATTGTCAGATTTGTTTCGCTGAGCCTCTGAGGAAACTGTAATACTTACAAAGGGTCCATCAAGTTATTTCAACATTATTTTCGTTTGTTTATAATGAACTTGAATGATCATCTCATTTTGACAGACTCATCTTCTGTGAATTACGTTTATTCCCGCTATTGGTTAGGACTGTGAATCCGCATTGTATGATGCAGATTGTTCGGATTGCCTTGATGGAAGTTTGTAAGTAAATGTCTGTTTGTATTGACATTTCTGCATGCATCTTATGTGGTTATTACTTTTGTTTACAACCAGTTGACATGGGATCTAAATGAAAAACTAAAGAAATTTGAGTGTATCAATTTTATTCTATAAACCGGGTATTTACCCATTTTGTTGAAATCCGTAATGAATATTCAAACTAATTTTAAAGCTGAATGAGTATTGAAACTTCTTGGTCTTGACATCGTAGATATCAAATGTATATATAGTTATGAAATAAAGTTGCAATCTCTCTTCTTGTCTGTTTGGTTTGAAGAGCATAATGCAGCTCTTATTTTCATTGATTTTAAAATTATATTTTGCCGAGTATAATTGAGCGATATCAAGCATTGCATGCAAATGAGCATTGATATTCGTTGTATGAGTGACATCATCAGCCGACGCAAACTTCTCAGCAGAAATTAAAGATAGGTTATTCCTAACTTGGAATTTTCTAACAACTTTAAAATTTCGTTATTATATACCAGCTATATAAGCGTGGATAGCACTCTGCCTTGTCGGACACCTTGTCTAATTGGTAACGGTTCTAATTTAATGCCATTCGCGAAACAATGCTATAGATATTAGCTTCTACGGATCTGCAATTACAGTGTAGTTTGCCAGAAATTCCTGATATGGAAATATTTATGAAAAGACCCTCGTGCCATACAGTGACAACCGCCTTTCTTATTTACAGAAATGCGACATAGACTTTGACTCTAATTTTCGGCTAGCGAAGGTAGCTTGATGTAAATTGCACGATGCCGTTCTACCGCTGGATCCCTTTTGAGAGTCCAGCTCTTGAGCGTTAGGGACAATGAATAAAGTCTGACCTATAGACATTTTTAAAATAGTTTATGCAAAACAGGCAGTAAAAAGACAGCTCTGAAGTGATCATGGTCATTTTTACACTTTCTTCGAAATTTGAAATTGGTACAATTATGCCAACCTTCAAGGCAAGTGGTATATAACAATGTTTTGAAGTCTGTCCTCATCTTTTGGACTCAAGCGTTTACTTCTTCTCGCCCGAGAGATAGATTTCGCGAAAGTTGCGATAAAGCACTTGTGTGTGATTCGCAGTTGGGATAGGAGACAATGGAGTTTGAAACACTTTTTGTGTGTCGTTTTCTTCTTCCGTTCATGAGGCTGCATCTGTCTTCGGGTCACTTGGGGCTTTTGGCTTTTAATCGTCGCCTTTAAATCTCTTTTCGTCGATTTATCTGTTTCGTGTAAAGCTTTCTGGTAAAAAGTTCAAGACATTGACAGTACCGTTTCGATTTTTCTGTTTCTGACAAATGTGTGCGTCTAATCAATCAACGAATTTCAATCTTGTGGCAACTGTGACATCTCGTTGGGATTAGGATTTCGAGGTATATCAGGTATCTGTTGATAGCACCAATGATGGAATTCCATCCATCCTTTAAAAGGTACTAACGACAGCTTTTGTCCTTGCAAGGTACACGTATTAGGCCTTCATATGAAGGGGGTCTTCTTCTATCTTCTCATATCTCATAGAAGTTGCTAAGCATAAGATCTGTACAAAAGAACAGCATTAGAATCTTTTCTTTTGACTGACGTATATTTTCTTTTTGACTATTGGTAAAAGAACGCTCAGATGTTTTCGTAAGAATTCTTGCTGTAGCTTGGACAAAACTACCGTTCCTTTCAAGACAATGAAACAACATTCACACACGACTTCACGCAATGATTTCTTAGGGCGAGTTGATCGGATTTCGTAAGAACCGACAACACATCCCTAAACGAGGAGGTTGCCCTTTCTTTGTACCCTTTTGGGGTGTTTTGTGATTGAGTGGTTCGCACTTCTTGGGGTGACATCTTTATCTTTCACTGACGGGAATCTCCAGGTCCACTTCCTTTTTATATTGAAATTTTGTCTCCACTGATGGTCGGTACGTCGTAGGAGCTGGATGTCGGGCATCACTCGACGTTGAGGTTTTCTCAACGGACTAAATCTTGACAGTTCTAAGTTTGGAACACTCCCGTTATGTCTTCGCCTTCGGTCTTGCGTGATGGCACTTTCTTTTATCGGCAGAAACTGCAGCTAGAAAAGAAGACGTTGTCTCCGGAGAAGTTCAAGTTGCCTTTTATTTTTAATTCAGATTAGGAAAGACGCTCCTTAAATCGTTTGGAATTCCACAAAGTATTTGAACATAGTAGGCAGGAATAACACAAACAAAATCTCTCGGCAAATGGGTAGTTGGACTATATCTGACGATTTATATAATTTAGCAGCAACCAACCACCTTATAGCATTCAGATGTCACTAGTAAAAAAAAGTCTTAATTCTTTTCAGGTGCTACTGCTGAAAGAGTGTGCATGTTGATTGAATTCTTCGTTGCGTTTATTTTACATCTTTGCAAACTTTCTGTAAATGCGTTTTGTCAGCTCCAGTGCCAAACAACGAATGTTCTCTTCTAAAGGATGGCATAAGCACTGTGTAGACCATACAGCTTCTTCCATGTAAGCCGAGATTTGCTGCCCACACCAGAACTGAAACAGTTGAATTTATCTGCGTCTCCAAGGTAGACAGATCCAGCTCGAATAATTGTTTGGTTTACGGTCCATCCAGATTGCACTTTGGACAATTTGAATCGAGTTTCAAAGGGTAAATAGCCAGGCATAATAACTGTGGTTTGCACTTCTTGGAGTGACATCGTTATCTTTTACTGAAGGGAATCACCGGGTACACTTCCTTTTTATACTAAAATTTGTCTCCACTGATGGTCGGTACGTACGAAACAGAAAAATCGAAACAGTACTGTCAATGTCTTCAACGATTAAAAGCCAAAAACAACAACAGGCAATATATATTCTTCTTTCACTGGCTCATTTTAATGAGGTGCTGCTGGTATCTGCAGTAGTTTGCATAGACGTAGTTGAGATCCGTAGAGTGGTTCATTCATGTCATCATAGTTACCACGTGAAATCTAAAGAGGCAATGTACAGGGCCATCGCTTTCACTGGTAAAACGACAAGGTACATGCACAATATCATTTTCCATGGTGGTCGTATTAATACAGACGCAGTCATGCCGTGCTGCATCGATTATATCACATCGATGTGACCACAGTGCACATCATCACATTCAAATTTATCACTGAATATGAGCCCCATGCTTGATTGTTGTGGTGAATCTTTATGTCTTTTTAGCCTGGCTCTGGTATTGATAAGCTCATGGTAGTCTTCCTTTTTTGTACTGGAACTCAACCTACCCGTACAGTAAAAGGTTGTTGTATGGAATCAAGTACCAGATTCAGAATATGTTTTTAACGACGATTTCGTGATTTTGTAACCATACAATTGTATGGTTCAGACAAAGTTTCTATCCTCTCTGGAATGGAAATCTTCTTACAGCACGAAACAGTTCACTACTACACTCGGATCGATAATTCAATGTGAATCCTTTGACTTTGCAGTTGGTATGCATTTCTTTCCATCGGTATCGGTATTGGTAAAGTAATATTTTGGACCGCCGCTAGCAAAACAGGATCTTCTATTTGAGGTGCTCGTCCATCCATGCATATTAACAATCCCATTCGATGGGGTGAGTTCTATCGAGATGGATGTAGAAACATAATTGGCAAGGGTGTGGTAAGAATTTGTTTTTGATTGGCCTTTGTATTGACCGACGTCGTTGTGTTCTCTTTGAATTTCGTTGTTCCCTGTAGGACATCAACAATATTTGAACACACAAGGATATAAATCGAGCACATATCGTTGTATTTGACGTTATCTTCCTGAGACCCGAGCATGTCGTAGCATTCGCTCCACCTACAAATAGTGTCCCGTGAATCCAGAGGTTCGACGTTCACCACGGCTTTACTTCCAGCAATGTGTCCAAACTCAGGTTTTTTCTTGAAACGTCGATTAGACTAGTGCTCAACATTTCTCTCATTCGATATTATTGTTGTTCGTGGATGGAAGCTTTTCTCGTTCAATTGTTCCATGTTGTACTGTGACACGGACCTTTTCATCAGTCGTTAAGAGTAACATGATTGGCATTTGCGAAACATGCATCCATGAAATTCGTAGATGAATTTTGGGTCGTTTAAATCGGAACTATCCACCAAATGACTTTGAATGATCTTTTTGTCCCGTCTCTGGTATGCTGCACCCATGTGTCTTCCCTTATGTACAATGTATCAACTCAGAGCTTTGGCAGAGTATCCACCGCTGATGAGATGGGGGGTGGGGCTTTGAGATTGTACGATGGCTATTCTGTTCTCAGACATGAATGTACTGCGGTACGCTAAATTGTTCACAGCATTGGCGTAAAATGTCGTTATCAGATCGGCAATGTTTGAACATTTCTTCCTGAAAGTCAAATGGGCTGGAAGCGTGTGGATATTGTTGAGATCTTAATAGTGAATATCCGGAAAGTGCGAGATAACAGCGTTTTGATTGGATTTCGCTTTTGAAAAGTATCATTCCAAACGTTTTAGGCTAACGAACTCCATTGCACGACCACATCACCCATGCATTTGTCATACCTTCACGTTGATGATTTCGGCACCGTTCATAATGACTTTGGGGCATCTGGTACCATGTTCTTGAAGAAGACATTTTCCGTCTTATCCGAGATTTTGTGAGCCGTCATCATAGGAAAGCGATCACAGTCTCCGTAACGTTGGATAACCTCGTCGCTCCTGGTGTGGTCGATGCCGTGTAAGACCCATTAGGCTGGGTTCTCGAGAGATTTTTGCATGTTGGGAATGGAGTGTATAGAACTGGGTTTCATTTTTGGCGACTTATTGTATGATGACATCTACGATCTATTCTCCCACACATTGTTTCATCCCACCGTCGGCTGTATCAACACACCCTTTGATAAACGTGACAGACACGCCGCTGCCTCTTATTCCAAAAATATGATTGACCTCAGCAAGGTGAACTCAGTAATGGCAAATATATGTCTACATGCTTGAAAAGTTAAAAATGGCTACATGACCATCAAAAGAAAAAAACTCTCCCAAGCTCCAAATTCACCTGTTGTGCCGAAGGAGAATACTGGGGAAACAGGAATCACTCGTGGTCGGAATCATATCTAGGTAGCATATATCAAAGGCAAGTGAAGGAAACTCCGGCTTGTAACAACAAATCAAACAGCTGAAAAAGGCGATGAACAATATGATAATGGTTATAAAATCCCTATAGTATTTTCTGCCAATATTAAGAAAACTACACCAGGACGAAGATCCAAATGAATCGATTCGGGACCCATGACGCCCTTCAAATGTAACAAAAATGTCAGCTGGCTGGTTACAAATATTTGATAATCCAGACGGCATCCCTAACCAAGCAACAAAGTTGTGGCCGCAGACTAAAACATGCATATCCGAATAGCTCAGCAGCAAAAACCAAATTAGACAATATAATGCACTATGTTGTACCATATGAACAATGAATGAGAAGAAACATTCCTGGGACAGATGCCAAGGCGTCTTCAACTAAAACTTAAACATAATGTTTTGCATCACGTCTGCGTGATTGGAAATTGCAATCGCAAACAAGCACCATCGTCTATAAGAAAATTTACATAACCAAGTGGCAAAGTCAACAACAAGTAAGACTTAAAACAAGCCCCCACAAATAGCTATATCAAAGCAACATAATGATTACATTTAAAAAATATTTCTCCGTAAAAAGTATTTGCCACGAACACATCCACAGGTCAAACTTTGTTATGTATTTAATGACTTATTTATTAAGATTATGTCCTTTTATCATTGTCAGATTTGTTTCGCTGAGCCTCTGAGGAAACTGTAATACTTACAAAGGGTCCATCAAGTTATTTCAACATTATTTTCGTTTGTTTATAATGAACTTGAATGATCATCTCATTTTGACAGACTCATCTTCTGTGAATTACGTTTATTCCCGCTATTGGTTAGGACTGTGAATCCGCATTGTATGATGCAGATTGTTCGGATTGCCTTGATGGAAGTTTGTAAGTAAATGTCTGTTTGTATTGACATTTCTGCATGCATCTTATGTGGTTATTACTTTTGTTTACAACCAGTTGACATGGGATCTAAATGAAAAACTAAAGAAATTTGAGTGTATCAATTTTATTCTATAAACCGGGTATTTACCCATTTTGTTGAAATCCGTAATGAATATTCAAACTAATTTTAAAGCTGAATGAGTATTGAAACTTCTTGGTCTTGACATCGTAGATATCAAATGTATATATAGTTATGAAATAAAGTTGCAATCTCTCTTCTTGTCTGTTTGGTTTGAAGAGCATAATGCAGCTCTTATTTTCATTGATTTTAAAATTATATTTTGCCGAGTATAATTGAGCGATATCAAGCATTGCATGCAAATGAGCATTGATATTCGTTGTATGAGTGACATCATCAGCCGACGCAAACTTCTCAGCAGAAATTAAAGATAGGTTATTCCTAACTTGGAATTTTCTAACAACTTTAAAATTTCGTTATTATATACCAGCTATGGAAGCGTGGATAGCACTCTGCCTTGTCGGACACCTTGTCTAATTGGTAACGGTTCTAATTTAATGCCATTCGCGAAACAATGCTATAGATATTAGCTTCTACGGATCTGCAATTACAGTGTAGTTTGCCAGAAATTCCTGATATGGAAATATTTATGAAAAGACCCTCGTGCCATACAGTGACAACCGCCTTTCTTATTTACAGAAATGCGACATAGACTTTGACTCTAATTTTCGGCTAGCGAAGGTAGCTTGATGTAAATTGCACGATGCCGTTCTACCGCTGGATCCCTTTTGAGAGTCCAGCTCTTGAGCGTTAGGGACAATGAATAAAGTCTAACCTATAGACATTTTTAAAATAGTTTATGCAAAACAGGCAGTAAAAAGACAGCTCTGAAGTGATCATGGTCATTTTTACACTTTCTTCGAAATTTGAAATTGGTACAATTATGCCAACCTTCAAGGCAAGTGGTATATAACAATGTTTTGAAGTCTGTCCTCATCTTTTGGACTCAAGCGTTTACTTCTTCTCGCCCGAGAGATAGATTTCGCGAAAGTTGCGATAAAGCACTTGTGTGTGATTCGCAGTTGGGATAGGAGACAATGGAGTTTGAAACACTTTTTGTGTGTCGTTTTCTTCTTCCGTTCATGAGGCTGCATCTGTCTTCGGGTCACTTGGGGCTTTTGGCTTTTAATCGTCGCCTTTAAATCTCTTTTCGTCGATTTATCTGTTTCGTGTAAAGCTTTCTGGTAAAAAGTTCAAGACATTGACAGTACCGTTTCGATTTTTCTGTTTCTGACAAATGTGTGCGTCTAATCAATCAACGAATTTCAATCTTGTGGCAACTGTGACATCTCGTTGGGATTAGGATTTCGAGGTATATCAGGTATCTGTTGATAGCACCAATGATGGAATTCCATCCATCCTTTAAAAGGTACTAACGACAGCTTTTGTCCTTGCAAGGTACACGTATTAGGCCTTCATATGAAGGGGGTCTTCTTCTATCTTCTCATATCTCATAGAAGTTGCTAAGCATAAGATCTGTACAAAAGAACAGCATTAGAATCTTTTCTTTTGACTGACGTATATTTTCTTTTTGACTATTGGTAAAAGAACGCTCAGATGTTTTCGTAAGAATTCTTGCTGTAGCTTGGACAAAACTACCGTTCCTTTCAAGACAATGAAACAACATTCACACACGACTTCACGCAATGATTTCTTAGGGCGAGTTGATCGGATTTCGTAAGAACCGACAACACATCCCTAAACGAGGAGGTTGCCCTTTCTTTGTACCCTTTTGGGGTGTTTTGTGATTGAGTGGTTCGCACTTCTTGGGGTGACATCTTTATCTTTCACTGACGGGAATCTCCAGGTCCACTTCCTTTTTATATTGAAATTTTGTCTCCACTGATGGTCGGTACGTCGTAGGAGCTGGATGTCGGGCATCACTCGACGTTGAGGTTTTCTCAACGGACTAAATCTTGACAGTTCTAAGTTTGGAACACTCCCGTTATGTCTTCGCCTTCGGTCTTGCGTGATGGCACTTTCTTTTATCGGCAGAAACTGCAGCTAGAAAAGAAGACGTTGTCTCCGGAGAAGTTCAAGTTGCCTTTTATTTTTAATTCAGATTAGGAAAGACGCTCCTTAAATCGTTTGGAATTCCACAAAGTATTTGAACATAGTAGGCAGGAATAACACAAACAAAATCTCTCGGCAAATGGGTAGTTGGACTATATCTGACGATTTATATAATTTAGCAGCAACCAACCACCTTATAGCATTCAGATGTCACTAGTAAAAAAAAGTCTTAATTCTTTTCAGGTGCTACTGCTGAAAGAGTGTGCATGTTGATTGAATTCTTCGTTGCGTTTATTTTACATCTTTGCAAACTTTCTGTAAATGCGTTTTGTCAGCTCCAGTGCCAAACAACGAATGTTCTCTTCTAAAGGATGGCATAAGCACTGTGTAGACCATACAGCTTCTTCCATGTAAGCCGAGATTTGCTGCCCACACCAGAACTGAAACAGTTGAATTTATCTGCGTCTCCAAGGTAGACAGATCCAGCTCGAATAATTGTTTGGTTTACGGTCCATCCAGATTGCACTTTGGACAATTTGAATCGAGTTTCAAAGGGTAAATAGCCAGGCATAATAACTGTGGTTTGCACTTCTTGGAGTGACATCGTTATCTTTTACTGAAGGGAATCACCGGGTACACTTCCTTTTTATACTAAAATTTGTCTCCACTGATGGTCGGTACGTACGAAACAGAAAAATCGAAACAGTACTGTCAATGTCTTCAACGATTAAAAGCCAAAAACAACAACAGGCAATATATATTCTTCTTTCACTGGCTCATTTTAATGAGGTGCTGCTGGTATCTGCAGTAGTTTGCATAGACGTAGTTGAGATCCGTAGAGTGGTTCATTCATGTCATCATAGTTACCACGTGAAATCTAAAGAGGCAATGTACAGGGCCATCGCTTTCACTGGTAAAACGACAAGGTACATGCACAATATCATTTTCCATGGTGGTCGTATTAATACAGACGCAGTCATGCCGTGCTGCATCGATTATATCACATCGATGTGACCACAGTGCACATCATCACATTCAAATTTATCACTGAATATGAGCCCCATGCTTGATTGTTGTGGTGAATCTTTATGTCTTTTTAGCCTGGCTCTGGTATTGATAAGCTCATGGTAGTCTTCCTTTTTTGTACTGGAACTCAACCTACCCGTACAGTAAAAGGTTGTTGTATGGAATCAAGTACCAGATTCAGAATATGTTTTTAACGACGATTTCGTGATTTTGTAACCATACAATTGTATGGTTCAGACAAAGTTTCTATCCTCTCTGGAATGGAAATCTTCTTACAGCACGAAACAGTTCACTACTACACTCGGATCGATAATTCAATGTGAATCCTTTGACTTTGCAGTTGGTATGCATTTCTTTCCATCGGTATCGGTATTGGTAAAGTAATATTTTGGACCGCCGCTAGCAAAACAGGATCTTCTATTTGAGGTGCTCGTCCATCCATGCATATTAACAATCCCATTCGATGGGGTGAGTTCTATCGAGATGGATGTAGAAACATAATTGGCAAGGGTGTGGTAAGAATTTGTTTTTGATTGGCCTTTGTATTGACCGACGTCGTTGTGTTCTCTTTGAATTTCGTTGTTCCCTGTAGGACATCAACAATATTTGAACACACAAGGATATAAATCGAGCACATATCGTTGTATTTGACGTTATCTTCCTGAGACCCGAGCATGTCGTAGCATTCGCTCCACCTACAAATAGTGTCCCGTGAATCCAGAGGTTCGACGTTCACCACGGCTTTACTTCCAGCAATGTGTCCAAACTCAGGTTTTTTCTTGAAACGTCGATTAGACTAGTGCTCAACATTTCTCTCATTCGATATTATTGTTGTTCGTGGATGGAAGCTTTTCTCGTTCAATTGTTCCATGTTGTACTGTGACACGGACCTTTTCATCAGTCGTTAAGAGTAACATGATTGGCATTTGCGAAACATGCATCCATGAAATTCGTAGATGAATTTTGGGTCGTTTAAATCGGAACTATCCACCAAATGACTTTGAATGATCTTTTTGTCCCGTCTCTGGTATGCTGCACCCATGTGTCTTCCCTTATGTACAATGTATCAACTCAGAGCTTTGGCAGAGTATCCACCGCTGATGAGATGGGGGGTGGGGCTTTGAGATTGTACGATGGCTATTCTGTTCTCAGACATGAATGTACTGCGGTACGCTAAATTGTTCACAGCATTGGCGTAAAATGTCGTTATCAGATCGGCAATGTTTGAACATTTCTTCCTGAAAGTCAAATGGGCTGGAAGCGTGTGGATATTGTTGAGATCTTAATAGTGAATATCCGGAAAGTGCGAGATAACAGCGTTTTGATTGGATTTCGCTTTTGAAAAGTATCATTCCAAACGTTTTAGGCTAACGAACTCCATTGCACGACCACATCACCCATGCATTTGTCATACCTTCACGTTGATGATTTCGGCACCGTTCATAATGACTTTGGGGCATCTGGTACCATGTTCTTGAAGAAGACATTTTCCGTCTTATCCGAGATTTTGTGAGCCGTCATCATAGGAAAGCGATCACAGTCTCCGTAACGTTGGATAACCTCGTCGCTCCTGGTGTGGTCGATGCCGTGTAAGACCCATTAGGCTGGGTTCTCGAGAGATTTTTGCATGTTGGGAATGGAGTGTATAGAACTGGGTTTCATTTTTGGCGACTTATTGTATGATGACATCTACGATCTATTCTCCCACACATTGTTTCATCCCACCGTCGGCTGTATCAACACACCCTTTGATAAACGTGACAGACACGCCGCTGCCTCTTATTCCAAAAATATGATTGACCTCAGCAAGGTGAACTCAGTAATGGCAAATATATGTCTACATGCTTGAAAAGTTAAAAATGGCTACATGACCATCAAAAGAAAAAAACTCTCCCAAGCTCCAAATTCACCTGTTGTGCCGAAGGAGAATACTGGGGAAACAGGAATCACTCGTGGTCGGAATCATATCTAGGTAGCATATATCAAAGGCAAGTGAAGGAAACTCCGGCTTGTAACAACAAATCAAACAGCTGAAAAAGGCGATGAACAATATGATAATGGTTATAAAATCCCTATAGTATTTTCTGCCAATATTAAGAAAACTACACCAGGACGAAGATCCAAATGAATCGATTCGGGACCCATGACGCCCTTCAAATGTAACAAAAATGTCAGCTGGCTGGTTACAAATATTTGATAATCCAGACGGCATCCCTAACCAAGCAACAAAGTTGTGGCCGCAGACTAAAACATGCATATCCGAATAGCTCAGCAGCAAAAACCAAATTAGACAATATAATGCACTATGTTGTACCATATGAACAATGAATGAGAAGAAACATTCCTGGGACAGATGCCAAGGCGTCTTCAACTAAAACTTAAACATAATGTTTTGCATCACGTCTGCGTGATTGGAAATTGCAATCGCAAACAAGCACCATCGTCTATAAGAAAATTTACATAACCAAGTGGCAAAGTCAACAACAAGTAAGACTTAAAACAAGCCCCCACAAATAGCTATATCAAAGCAACATAATGATTACATTTAAAAAATATTTCTCCGTAAAAAGTATTTGCCACGAACACATCCACAGGTCAAACTTTGTTATGTATTTAATGACTTATTTATTAAGATTATGTCCTTTTATCATTGTCAGATTTGTTTCGCTGAGCCTCTGAGGAAACTGTAATACTTACAAAGGGTCCATCAAGTTATTTCAACATTATTTTCGTTTGTTTATAATGAACTTGAATGATCATCTCATTTTAACAGACTCATCTTCTGTGAATTACGTTTATTCCCGCTATTGGTTAGGACTGTGAATCCGCATTGTATGATGCAGATTGTTCGGATTGCCTTGATGGAAGTTTGTAAGTAAATGTCTGTTTGTATTGACATTTCTGCATGCATCTTATGTGGTTATTACTTTTGTTTACAACCAGTTGACATGGGATCTAAATGAAAAACTAAAGAAATTTGAGTGTATCAATTTTATTCTATAAACCGGGTATTTACCCATTTTGTTGAAATCCGTAATGAATATTCAAACTAATTTTAAAGCTGAATGAGTATTGAAACTTCTTGGTCTTGACATCGTAGATATCAAATGTATATATAGTTATGAAATAAAGTTGCAATCTCTCTTCTTGTCTGTTTGGTTTGAAGAGCATAATGCAGCTCTTATTTTCATTGATTTTAAAATTATATTTTGCCGAGTATAATTGAGCGATATCAAGCATTGCATGCAAATGAGCATTGATATTCGTTGTATGAGTGACATCATCAGCCGACGCAAACTTCTCAGCAGAAATTAAAGATAGGTTATTCCTAACTTGGAATTTTCTAACAACTTTAAAATTTCGTTATTATATACCAGCTATGGAAGCGTGGATAGCACTCTGCCTTGTCGGACACCTTGTCTAATTGGTAACGGTTCTAATTTAATGCCATTCGCGAAACAATGCTATAGATATTAGCTTCTACGGATCTGCAATTACAGTGTAGTTTGCCAGAAATTCCTGATATGGAAATATTTATGAAAAGACCCTCGTGCCATACAGTGACAACCGCCTTTCTTATTTACAGAAATGCGACATAGACTTTGACTCTAATTTTCGGCTAGCGAAGGTAGCTTGATGTAAATTGCACGATGCCGTTCTACCGCTGGATCCCTTTTGAGAGTCCAGCTCTTGAGCGTTAGGGACAATGAATAAAGTCTAACCTATAGACATTTTTAAAATAGTTTATGCAAAACAGGCAGTAAAAAGACAGCTCTGAAGTGATCATGGTCATTTTTACACTTTCTTCGAAATTTGAAATTGGTACAATTATGCCAACCTTCAAGGCAAGTGGTATATAACAATGTTTTGAAGTCTGTCCTCATCTTTTGGACTCAAGCGTTTACTTCTTCTCGCCCGAGAGATAGATTTCGCGAAAGTTGCGATAAAGCACTTGTGTGTGATTCGCAGTTGGGATAGGAGACAATGGAGTTTGAAACACTTTTTGTGTGTCGTTTTCTTCTTCCGTTCATGAGGCTGCATCTGTCTTCGGGTCACTTGGGGCTTTTGGCTTTTAATCGTCGCCTTTAAATCTCTTTTCGTCGATTTATCTGTTTCGTGTAAAGCTTTCTGGTAAAAAGTTCAAGACATTGACAGTACCGTTTCGATTTTTCTGTTTCTGACAAATGTGTGCGTCTAATCAATCAACGAATTTCAATCTTGTGGCAACTGTGACATCTCGTTGGGATTAGGATTTCGAGGTATATCAGGTATCTGTTGATAGCACCAATGATGGAATTCCATCCATCCTTTAAAAGGTACTAACGACAGCTTTTGTCCTTGCAAGGTACACGTATTAGGCCTTCATATGAAGGGGGTCTTCTTCTATCTTCTCATATCTCATAGAAGTTGCTAAGCATAAGATCTGTACAAAAGAACAGCATTAGAATCTTTTCTTTTGACTGACGTATATTTTCTTTTTGACTATTGGTAAAAGAACGCTCAGATGTTTTCGTAAGAATTCTTGCTGTAGCTTGGACAAAACTACCGTTCCTTTCAAGACAATGAAACAACATTCACACACGACTTCACGCAATGATTTCTTAGGGCGAGTTGATCGGATTTCGTAAGAACCGACAACACATCCCTAAACGAGGAGGTTGCCCTTTCTTTGTACCCTTTTGGGGTGTTTTGTGATTGAGTGGTTCGCACTTCTTGGGGTGACATCTTTATCTTTCACTGACGGGAATCTCCAGGTCCACTTCCTTTTTATATTGAAATTTTGTCTCCACTGATGGTCGGTACGTCGTAGGAGCTGGATGTCGGGCATCACTCGACGTTGAGGTTTTCTCAACGGACTAAATCTTGACAGTTCTAAGTTTGGAACACTCCCGTTATGTCTTCGCCTTCGGTCTTGCGTGATGGCACTTTCTTTTATCGGCAGAAACTGCAGCTAGAAAAGAAGACGTTGTCTCCGGAGAAGTTCAAGTTGCCTTTTATTTTTAATTCAGATTAGGAAAGACGCTCCTTAAATCGTTTGGAATTCCACAAAGTATTTGAACATAGTAGGCAGGAATAACACAAACAAAATCTCTCGGCAAATGGGTAGTTGGACTATATCTGACGATTTATATAATTTAGCAGCAACCAACCACCTTATAGCATTCAGATGTCACTAGTAAAAAAAAGTCTTAATTCTTTTCAGGTGCTACTGCTGAAAGAGTGTGCATGTTGATTGAATTCTTCGTTGCGTTTATTTTACATCTTTGCAAACTTTCTGTAAATGCGTTTTGTCAGCTCCAGTGCCAAACAACGAATGTTCTCTTCTAAAGGATGGCATAAGCACTGTGTAGACCATACAGCTTCTTCCATGTAAGCCGAGATTTGCTGCCCACACCAGAACTGAAACAGTTGAATTTATCTGCGTCTCCAAGGTAGACAGATCCAGCTCGAATAATTGTTTGGTTTACGGTCCATCCAGATTGCACTTTGGACAATTTGAATCGAGTTTCAAAGGGTAAATAGCCAGGCATAATAACTGTGGTTTGCACTTCTTGGAGTGACATCGTTATCTTTTACTGAAGGGAATCACCGGGTACACTTCCTTTTTATACTAAAATTTGTCTCCACTGATGGTCGGTACGTACGAAACAGAAAAATCGAAACAGTACTGTCAATGTCTTCAACGATTAAAAGCCAAAAACAACAACAGGCAATATATATTCTTCTTTCACTGGCTCATTTTAATGAGGTGCTGCTGGTATCTGCAGTAGTTTGCATAGACGTAGTTGAGATCCGTAGAGTGGTTCATTCATGTCATCATAGTTACCACGTGAAATCTAAAGAGGCAATGTACAGGGCCATCGCTTTCACTGGTAAAACGACAAGGTACATGCACAATATCATTTTCCATGGTGGTCGTATTAATACAGACGCAGTCATGCCGTGCTGCATCGATTATATCACATCGATGTGACCACAGTGCACATCATCACATTCAAATTTATCACTGAATATGAGCCCCATGCTTGATTGTTGTGGTGAATCTTTATGTCTTTTTAGCCTGGCTCTGGTATTCATAAGCTAATGGTAGTCTTCCTTTTTTGTACTGGAACTCAACCTACCCGTACAGTAAAAGGTTGTTGTATGGAATCAAGTACCAGATTCAGAATATGTTTTTAACGACGATTTCGTGATTTTGTAACCATACAATTGTATGGTTCAGACAAAGTTTCTATCCTCTCTGGAATGGAAATCTTCTTACAGCACGAAACAGTTCACTACTACACTCGGATCGATAATTCAATGTGAATCCTTTGACTTTGCAGTTGGTATGCATTTCTTTCCATCGGTATCGGTATTGGTAAAGTAATATTTTGGACCGCCGCTAGCAAAACAGGATCTTCTATTTGAGGTGCTCGTCCATCCATGCATATTAACAATCCCATTCGATGGGGTGAGTTCTATCGAGATGGATGTAGAAACATAATTGGCAAGGGTGTGGTAAGAATTTGTTTTTGATTGGCCTTTGTATTGACCGACGTCGTTGTGTTCTCTTTGAATTTCGTTGTTCCCTGTAGGACATCAACAATATTTGAACACACAAGGATATAAATCGAGCACATATCGTTGTATTTGACGTTATCTTCCTGAGACCCGAGCATGTCGTAGCATTCGCTCCACCTACAAATAGTGTCCCGTGAATCCAGAGGTTCGACGTTCACCACGGCTTTACTTCCAGCAATGTGTCCAAACTCAGGTTTTTTCTTGAAACGTCGATTAGACTAGTGCTCAACATTTCTCTCATTCGATATTATTGTTGTTCGTGGATGGAAGCTTTTCTCGTTCAATTGTTCCATGTTGTACTGTGACACGGACCTTTTCATCAGTCGTTAAGAGTAACATGATTGGCATTTGCGAAACATGCATCCATGAAATTCGTAGATGAATTTTGGGTCGTTTAAATCGGAACTATCCACCAAATGACTTTGAATGATCTTTTTGTCCCGTCTCTGGTATGCTGCACCCATGTGTCTTCCCTTATGTACAATGTATCAACTCAGAGCTTTGGCAGAGTATCCACCGCTGATGAGATGGGGGGTGGGGCTTTGAGATTGTACGATGGCTATTCTGTTCTCAGACATGAATGTACTGCGGTACGCTAAATTGTTCACAGCATTGGCGTAAAATGTCGTTATCAGATCGGCAATGTTTGAACATTTCTTCCTGAAAGTCAAATGGGCTGGAAGCGTGTGGATATTGTTGAGATCTTAATAGTGAATATCCGGAAAGTGCGAGATAACAGCGTTTTGATTGGATTTCGCTTTTGAAAAGTATCATTCCAAACGTTTTAGGCTAACGAACTCCATTGCACGACCACATCACCCATGCATTTGTCATACCTTCACGTTGATGATTTCGGCACCGTTCATAATGACTTTGGGGCATCTGGTACCATGTTCTTGAAGAAGACATTTTCCGTCTTATCCGAGATTTTGTGAGCCGTCATCATAGGAAAGCGATCACAGTCTCCGTAACGTTGGATAACCTCGTCGCTCCTGGTGTGGTCGATGCCGTGTAAGACCCATTAGGCTGGGTTCTCGAGAGATTTTTGCATGTTGGGAATGGAGTGTATAGAACTGGGTTTCATTTTTGGCGACTTATTGTATGATGACATCTACGATCTATTCTCCCACACATTGTTTCATCCCACCGTCGGCTGTATCAACACACCCTTTGATAAACGTGACAGACACGCCGCTGCCTCTTATTCCAAAAATATGATTGACCTCAGCAAGGTGAACTCAGTAATGGCAAATATATGTCTACATGCTTGAAAAGTTAAAAATGGCTACATGACCATCAAAAGAAAAAAACTCTCCCAAGCTCCAAATTCACCTGTTGTGCCGAAGGAGAATACTGGGGAAACAGGAATCACTCGTGGTCGGAATCATATCTAGGTAGCATATATCAAAGGCAAGTGAAGGAAACTCCGGCTTGTAACAACAAATCAAACAGCTGAAAAAGGCGATGAACAATATGATAATGGTTATAAAATCCCTATAGTATTTTCTGCCAATATTAAGAAAACTACACCAGGACGAAGATCCAAATGAATCGATTCGGGACCCATGACGCCCTTCAAATGTAACAAAAATGTCAGCTGGCTGGTTACAAATATTTGATAATCCAGACGGCATCCCTAACCAAGCAACAAAGTTGTGGCCGCAGACTAAAACATGCATATCCGAATAGCTCAGCAGCAAAAACCAAATTAGACAATATAATGCACTATGTTGTACCATATGAACAATGAATGAGAAGAAACATTCCTGGGACAGATGCCAAGGCGTCTTCAACTAAAACTTAAACATAATGTTTTGCATCACGTCTGCGTGATTGGAAATTGCAATCGCAAACAAGCACCATCGTCTATAAGAAAATTTACATAACCAAGTGGCAAAGTCAACAACAAGTAAGACTTAAAACAAGCCCCCACAAATAGCTATATCAAAGCAACATAATGATTACATTTAAAAAATATTTCTCCGTAAAAAGTATTTGCCACGAACACATCCACAGGTCAAACTTTGTTATGTATTTAATGACTTATTTATTAAGATTATGTCCTTTTATCATTGTCAGATTTGTTTCGCTGAGCCTCTGAGGAAACTGTAATACTTACAAAGGGTCCATCAAGTTATTTCAACATTATTTTCGTTTGTTTATAATGAACTTGAATGATCATCTCATTTTAACAGACTCATCTTCTGTGAATTACGTTTATTCCCGCTATTGGTTAGGACTGTGAATCCGCATTGTATGATGCAGATTGTTCGGATTGCCTTGATGGAAGTTTGTAAGTAAATGTCTGTTTGTATTGACATTTCTGCATGCATCTTATGTGGTTATTACTTTTGTTTACAACCAGTTGACATGGGATCTAAATGAAAAACTAAAGAAATTTGAGTGTATCAATTTTATTCTATAAACCGGGTATTTACCCATTTTGTTGAAATCCGTAATGAATATTCAAACTAATTTTAAAGCTGAATGAGTATTGAAACTTCTTGGTCTTGACATCGTAGATATCAAATGTATATATAGTTATGAAATAAAGTTGCAATCTCTCTTCTTGTCTGTTTGGTTTGAAGAGCATAATGCAGCTCTTATTTTCATTGATTTTAAAATTATATTTTGCCGAGTATAATTGAGCGATATCAAGCATTGCATGCAAATGAGCATTGATATTCGTTGTATGAGTGACATCATCAGCCGACGCAAACTTCTCAGCAGAAATTAAAGATAGGTTATTCCTAACTTGGAATTTTCTAACAACTTTAAAATTTCGTTATTATATACCAGCTATGGAAGCGTGGATAGCACTCTGCCTTGTCGGACACCTTGTCTAATTGGTAACGGTTCTAATTTAATGCCATTCGCGAAACAATGCTATAGATATTAGCTTCTACGGATCTGCAATTACAGTGTAGTTTGCCAGAAATTCCTGATATGGAAATATTTATGAAAAGACCCTCGTGCCATACAGTGACAACCGCCTTTCTTATTTACAGAAATGCGACATAGACTTTGACTCTAATTTTCGGCTAGCGAAGGTAGCTTGATGTAAATTGCACGATGCCGTTCTACCGCTGGATCCCTTTTGAGAGTCCAGCTCTTGAGCGTTAGGGACAATGAATAAAGTCTAACCTATAGACATTTTTAAAATAGTTTATGCAAAACAGGCAGTAAAAAGACAGCTCTGAAGTGATCATGGTCATTTTTACACTTTCTTCGAAATTTGAAATTGGTACAATTATGCCAACCTTCAAGGCAAGTGGTATATAACAATGTTTTGAAGTCTGTCCTCATCTTTTGGACTCAAGCGTTTACTTCTTCTCGCCCGAGAGATAGATTTCGCGAAAGTTGCGATAAAGCACTTGTGTGTGATTCGCAGTTGGGATAGGAGACAATGGAGTTTGAAACACTTTTTGTGTGTCGTTTTCTTCTTCCGTTCATGAGGCTGCATCTGTCTTCGGGTCACTTGGGGCTTTTGGCTTTTAATCGTCGCCTTTAAATCTCTTTTCGTCGATTTATCTGTTTCGTGTAAAGCTTTCTGGTAAAAAGTTCAAGACATTGAGAGTACCGTTTCGATTTTTCTGTTTCTGACAAATGTGTGCGTCTAATCAATCAACGAATTTCAATCTTGTGGCAACTGTGACATCTCGTTGGGATTAGGATTTCGAGGTATATCAGGTATCTGTTGATAGCACCAATGATGGAATTCCATCCATCCTTTAAAAGGTACTAACGACAGCTTTTGTCCTTGCAAGGTACACGTATTAGGCCTTCATATGAAGGGGGTCTTCTTCTATCTTCTCATATCTCATAGAAGTTGCTAAGCATAAGATCTGTACAAAAGAACAGCATTAGAATCTTTTCTTTTGACTGACGTATATTTTCTTTTTGACTATTGGTAAAAGAACGCTCAGATGTTTTCGTAAGAATTCTTGCTGTAGCTTGGACAAAACTACCGTTCCTTTCAAGACAATGAAACAACATTCACACACGACTTCACGCAATGATTTCTTAGGGCGAGTTGATCGGATTTCGTAAGAACCGACAACACATCCCTAAACGAGGAGGTTGCCCTTTCTTTGTACCCTTTTGGGGTGTTTTGTGATTGAGTGGTTCGCACTTCTTGGGGTGACATCTTTATCTTTCACTGACGGGAATCTCCAGGTCCACTTCCTTTTTATATTGAAATTTTGTCTCCACTGATGGTCGGTACGTCGTAGGAGCTGGATGTCGGGCATCACTCGACGTTGAGGTTTTCTCAACGGACTAAATCTTGACAGTTCTAAGTTTGGAACACTCCCGTTATGTCTTCGCCTTCGGTCTTGCGTGATGGCACTTTCTTTTATCGGCAGAAACTGCAGCTAGAAAAGAAGACGTTGTCTCCGGAGAAGTTCAAGTTGCCTTTTATTTTTAATTCAGATTAGGAAAGACGCTCCTTAAATCGTTTGGAATTCCACAAAGTATTTGAACATAGTAGGCAGGAATAACACAAACAAAATCTCTCGGCAAATGGGTAGTTGGACTATATCTGACGATTTATATAATTTAGCAGCAACCAACCACCTTATAGCATTCAGATGTCACTAGTAAAAAAAAGTCTTAATTCTTTTCAGGTGCTACTGCTGAAAGAGTGTGCATGTTGATTGAATTCTTCGTTGCGTTTATTTTACATCTTTGCAAACTTTCTGTAAATGCGTTTTGTCAGCTCCAGTGCCAAACAACGAATGTTCTCTTCTAAAGGATGGCATAAGCACTGTGTAGACCATACAGCTTCTTCCATGTAAGCCGAGATTTGCTGCCCACACCAGAACTGAAACAGTTGAATTTATCTGCGTCTCCAAGGTAGACAGATCCAGCTCGAATAATTGTTTGGTTTACGGTCCATCCAGATTGCACTTTGGACAATTTGAATCGAGTTTCAAAGGGTAAATAGCCAGGCATAATAACTGTGGTTTGCACTTCTTGGAGTGACATCGTTATCTTTTACTGAAGGGAATCACCGGGTACACTTCCTTTTTATACTAAAATTTGTCTCCACTGATGGTCGGTACGTACGAAACAGAAAAATCGAAACAGTACTGTCAATGTCTTCAACGATTAAAAGCCAAAAACAACAACAGGCAATATATATTCTTCTTTCACTGGCTCATTTTAATGAGGTGCTGCTGGTATCTGCAGTAGTTTGCATAGACGTAGTTGAGATCCGTAGAGTGGTTCATTCATGTCATCATAGTTACCACGTGAAATCTAAAGAGGCAATGTACAGGGCCATCGCTTTCACTGGTAAAACGACAAGGTACATGCACAATATCATTTTCCATGGTGGTCGTATTAATACAGACGCAGTCATGCCGTGCTGCATCGATTATATCACATCGATGTGACCACAGTGCACATCATCACATTCAAATTTATCACTGAATATGAGCCCCATGCTTGATTGTTGTGGTGAATCTTTATGTCTTTTTAGCCTGGCTCT
This sequence comes from Sinohyriopsis cumingii, assembly GCA_028554795.2. Taxonomy (NCBI): domain Eukaryota; kingdom Metazoa; phylum Mollusca; class Bivalvia; order Unionida; family Unionidae; genus Sinohyriopsis; species Sinohyriopsis cumingii. Next base: position 742 of record JAPYKE020000638.1, on the reverse strand, counting down.
GGTATTCATAAGCTAATGGTAGTCTTCCTTTTTTGTACTGGAACTCAACCTACCCGTACAGTAAAAGGTTGTTGTATGGAATCAAGTACCAGATTCAGAATATGTTTTTAACGACGATTTCGTGATTTTGTAACCATACAATTGTATGGTTCAGACAAAGTTTCTATCCTCTCTGGAATGGAAATCTTCTTACAGCACGAAACAGTTCACTACTACACTCGGATCGATAATTCAATGTGAATCCTTTGACTTTGCAGTTGGTATGCATTTCTTTCCATCGGTATCGGTATTGGTAAAGTAATATTTTGGACCGCCGCTAGCAAAACAGGATCTTCTATTTGAGGTGCTCGTCCATCCATGCATATTAACAATCCCATTCGATGGGGTGAGTTCTATCGAGATGGATGTAGAAACATAATTGGCAAGGGTGTGGTAAGAATTTGTTTTTGATTGGCCTTTGTATTGACCGACGTCGTTGTGTTCTCTTTGAATTTCGTTGTTCCCTGTAGGACATCAACAATATTTGAACACACAAGGATATAAATCGAGCACATATCGTTGTATTTGACGTTATCTTCCTGAGACCCGAGCATGTCGTAGCATTCGCTCCACCTACAAATAGTGTCCCGTGAATCCAGAGGTTCGACGTTCACCACGGCTTTACTTCCAGCAATGTGTCCAAACTCAGGTTTTTTCTTGAAACGTCGATTAGACTAGTGCTCAACATTTCTCTCATTCGATA
>JAPYKE020000637.1:0-46298 GCA_028554795.2 Sinohyriopsis cumingii | reverse complement strand
CTACCCATCAATACAATATGCCAATTCAACACAATACAGTCACTTTCCATGAACACTATATGCCAATTCAACAGAATATAGTCACTATCCATCAACAACATAAGACTATTGAACATAACATAGTAGGATTGATACAAGTGCAATGTCAATTAAACAGAATATAGTAGGGTAAATACAAAAGAATATAGTAGGGTCAATACAACAGAATATAGTAGGGTAAATACAACAGAATATAGTAGCGTCAATACAATAGAATATAGTAGGGTCAATGCAACAGAATATAGTAGGATCAATGAAACAGAATATAATAGAGTCAATACAACAGAATATAGTAGGATCAATACAACATAATATAGTAGGGTCAATAAAACAGAATACAGTAGAGTCAATACAACAGAATATAGTAGAGTCAATACAACAGAATATAGTAGGATCAATACAACATAATATAGTAGGGTCAATACAACAGAATATAGTAGGGTCAATACAACAGAACATAGTAGGGTTAATAAAGTAGGATATATTAGGGTCAATACAAGTTTAGCACTAGAACTTCAGGATTTCTATGAACATACCTTGGCCTCCTTTCCATCTTCAGTGAATGACCATGGCCTTGCAATGATATTTAATTTCTCCATTAGGAGCAAGATATGGTCCTTGTTATCATGGAATACCTGGTGGTTCTTCTCTGTCCAGATGGCATCTAGAAATCAAGAGAATGACAAGAGAAACACAGTCATTTTTTTTTTAAATAGTAATATAAAGATCACGTAGATGTACTAATTTTAATTAAAGAAAAATAATGTTACATGTACATTTATGTGTATATATTTAAGATTGTCATTAGCAAAAGAAGGGATACAAGACAGTGTAATTTCAATGCAAAATATATTTCTCATATAATGTTGAGTTGGTTCTAGTCTGAAACCAAAATTATATAATATATACAAACTTCAGTCACTCAAGCAATGATCATCTGAATGATAGGGTCCAATCAAATGACTTCCCTGTAGAGAACAGTTCAAACCAAACATTTAATATGACAGTCATTAGAGTGTTTGAAGTTCCACGATATATACATCTCACAGAGGTAGTATTATCAGGACCAAATATCAAGTCTGACAGTTATTAGAGTTTTTGAAGTTCCACTATATACACATCTGACAGAGGTAGTATTATCAGGGCCAAACATTTAATATGACAGTCATTAGAGTTTTTGAAGTTCCACTATATACACATCTAGCAGAGGTAGTATTATCAGGACCAAATATTAAGTCTGACAGTCATTAGAGTTTTTCAAGTTCCACTATATATTCGTCTGACAGAGGTAGTATTTTCATGACCAAACATTTAATATGACAGTCATTAGAGTTTTTGAAGTTCCACTATATATACATCTGACAGAGGTAGTATTATCATGACCAAACATTTAATATCACAGTCATTCGAGTTTTTTAAGCTCCACTATATACACATCTGACAGAGGTAGCATTATCATGACCAAACATTTAATATGACAGTCATTCGAGTTTTTTTAAGCTCCACTATATACACATCTGACAGAGGTAGTATTATCAGGACCAAACATTTAATATGACAGTCATTAGAGTGTTTGAAGTTACACTATATATTCATCTGACAGAGGTAATATTATCAGGACCAAACATTTAATATGACAGTCATTACAGTGTTTGAAGTTCCACTGTATATTCATCTGATGTAGGTAGTATTATCAGGACCAAATATTAAGTCTGACAGTCATTACAGTTTTTGAAGTTCCACTATATACACATCTGACAGAGGTAGTATTATCAGGACTAAGCTTACCCATTACAATATACAGTAAGTTAATCATAATTTTAAAATCAGATATTGTGTGGTCATAAATTTCGGTCAATTTAAATTATTTTAGTATAGAACCCATATGCCTGATAATTTTCTGTTGACGTTTATACAGCCTTGTACAGCTCTAGTTTACATTTTTGACTAAATTATTTTAACATATACTTTTTTATGACATACAGTCAAACCTGTCAATAGCAACTATACACAGGAACATGTCATATGGGCTTTTGAAAACAAGAGACTTGTCAAACCTGTCAATAGCAGTTACACACTGAAACATGTCAGATGGACATTTGCAAACAAGAGACCTGTCAAACCTGTCAATAGAAGTTACATACAGAAACATGTCAGGTTGGCTTTTGCATACAAGAGACTTGTCAAACCTGTCAAAAGCAGTTGCACACTGAAACATGATAGATGTGCCTTTGCAAACACGAGACTTGTCAAGCCTGTCAATAGCAGTTACACACTGAAACATGTCAGATGGACTTTTGCAAATTAGAGATTTGTCAAACCTCTCAGTAGCAACTACACACACGAACATGCCAGACAGGCTTTTTCAAACAAGAGACCTGTGAAACCTGTCAATAGCAGTAACACAAAGAAAACTGCCATATGGGATTTTGCACCAAAAATAATCTTTGCACCATAAAAAAACCTGGTTTGAAAGTGAATTATTCATGATTAAATCCGTATGCAAGCCATTTAAGAAAGCTCGTGTTTATCTGCTTATTATATAAATGTGATTGATACTAATTCATTGTTTATAATCAACAGAATATTCTCTCTTATAGAACATATCTTCTTGGATACAAAACAATAACCTAATAATTAAACTCACGATCAAACTCCCCCAAGCCCTTGATGAATTAAACTCATTTACCAAGATTTATAGAAACTGGATTAGAAATATCAGGTACATGTAACTTTCTCCAGAATTGGTACAGATGAGCACTTTTTAAAGCCACACCCAATGATGTCAATAGGTGGAAACCACATCGTGTCAACTAGGTCATGGGCTGAATCAGATCCATGGGCAGTAAATTGTCAATAGGTGGGATCAACCACATCGTGTCAACCAGGTCATGGGCTGAATCAGACCCATGGGCAGTAAACTGTCAATAGGTGGAATCAACCAGGTAGTGGGCTGGTTCAGGTCCATGGGCAGTAAATTGTCAATAGGTGGAATCAACCATGTCATGTCATCTTGATCAGGTCCAAGGGCAGTAAATTGTTAATAGGTGGAATCAACCTGGTAGTGGGCTTGATCAGGTCCATGGGCAGTAAATTGTCAGTAGGTGGAATCAACCAGGTCATGGCCTGGATCAGGTCCAGGGGCAGTAAATTGTTAATAGGTGGAATCAACCAGGTCATGGGCTGGATCAGGACCATGGGCAGTAAATTGTCATAAGGTGGAATCAACCAGGTCGTGGGCTGGATCAGGCCCATGGGCAGTAAACTGCACATGCCTGCTTTAGATCTTGAAAGGTAATACACAGTAAATCTAATGCAATGCATTTCATTAATATGATCATATTTTCCTTATTATGGAACCTTTCTACAACAATGACAATATAAGCTAATCTACCAAGTTTTATCCAACTGAAATGACAATAATAACATACCGGTGAGTGAATCTACCAAGACTGATCCAACTGGAATTTGGTCCTTAGAGTGGTAACACTTATTACAGAACCTGTCTACCATAATGATAATACTGTATAGTTTATTTACCAAGGTGGGTCCAGTTGGAACTTGGACCTTCAAGTGGTAACGCTTTTTTTAGTTCTAACCTATCTATGACAGTGATACTATAAGCTTATTTATGAAAGTGAATCAAATATGGACGTCTGAAAATTTAAGGACACAAGTCCATATTCCTGGTGTTCATCAATATGGACTCCTGCATGGTAAGAAAGTCATTGTCCATGGATGGACAGCACATGACCCATGTAAGGCTATATCATAAGCTCAAATGGCCTTAATTCAGGATAAGCCAAACAGAGGGGGGCTATTTGCCCTTTTCATTATCTTAGTTGGATTCTAATAGTATGTTTCTATTATGGATAAAAACGCTTATTATTTGCTTATTGCATTTTTACCATAAATTATTTCACAACACATTGGAGAAGAATCCAATTCATCAATAATAAAGCATTTATCAATGATGGTGTTGTTGTTATCAGCGGACTACCATACCAACACGTGACTCTGCTTCATGAATCTGGCTTGTCCAGGTTGCTGCGACAGCTTTCAGACAGTTGTTCTTGGAATAAATTTGTTGAAAACTAGTTGTCCGTTTTCGGTTTTACAAACAGTATATGACTTTCATTTATTAGTTTCCAATGTTTGAACAACAAAATTGAAAAGGGGATTATTGTTAATATCATGTGAATATTGGACCTCTGTTGTATTTGACATGCAGGTTGTGAGGTTTGTATAGTCATAGCAAGCAATGCAAACAGTGAGTACCAAGGTGAGTTTCATCAACAATGTGGTAATGTTCATTTCATCTATGAGCTGAGTAAGGACGTAATGCTAATAAAACTCAGTTTCTTAATAAGTCATTTTCGTATCGATTTCATGCAGGTATGACTTGTGGTAACATTGAATAATTTTGTGTTGGTGAATTCCAACATTTGATTGGCATTTGACAGTAACCCCACAATGTCCAAATATCAAAAAAAAGGATGGGAAGGGTCAGTTGAAAATATATGCTTAATAATGAGATTTGAATGATGTAGATTGTTAACATAACTTTAGCAATTTTTCAGTAATATCGCTAAGATGTCTGCAGTGTGGCAGTTTATAATGATGTCTAACATGGGCAAAATGCTGCAGACATGTAGCATCATGCCCCACCCTGTCACAGTATCTTGAAACCAGGTTGACCAGTCCTAACACTAACTTTTTAATGCTGAACAGGTGAGGGAAATATTGATTGTGAGAAAATAAATAAATTATATGAGTAAACAAAAATTAGAGCCTGAAAACATAAAATGTGATGCTATCAAATAGGTCAAATACTGCAGCAAATCAATTCTTTAGAATATAACAAAACGACCAGGCACTGATTGGGTCTCCAATGACCATTTAAAGCATAACATGGAAACTCATCTAATAAGACATCTAATGCCTAGTGTATTATGTGATCCAGTTTGAATATTTGCCTAATATATATATGGATGTTGGAATATTCTACTGATATACAAACCAAATGGTAAGTGTAAAAGATCTGGTGAATTATCATGGAATATTCTACTGATATACAAACCAAATGGTAAGTGTAAAAGATCTGGTGAATTATCATGGCATAACATTGACATCTTGTCTGGGGAAACTATTTGAAAAAATATTGATAACCAGAATTCAAGACTGTTTAGACAGGATCAACTTTTCAATATTGTATCAGTTCAGATCTTCTAAGGGTGCTGGAGATATTTTTGCTGTACTTACCCTTGATGTGCAATATAAGTCATAAAGCTAATGTATATTCTTTTTATCTGGATAACTAAAAGGCATTTGATAGATTGCTCAAGTCACACTTTTCATTAAGTCAAGGTCATAAAGATGTATCCTGGTAAATGTCGCCTTCTGTGTGGAGCATAAAACATTTCCATAGACAAATAGCTCCTCAGTTAAACTAAGACTACACAAGAATTCATAATCAAACATTTTTCATATATTATATATGAAGCAAATAAGTACAAACCTATCAGTTCATCGGTGAGTTTTCCTGTCTCTTCAAATTCATACCACTTGCTAGTGATGGCAGGATATTTCCTGATGAATGACTCAGCTGTAATCAGAGACTTCAGGGCATCAATCAACCACTGTGGATCCAGCACAATGTTCTCCCTCAATCCTTCAACACTGAAAACCCCATACAAAAATACTGGTGATGGAGACGTCGTACATTAGTTCCCTTGTCCGAATAAATCAATAAGTACTGATGCGTATTTTTATTTCAAGAAACCAATGAATGGGGTGACTGCTTTTGATAATTTTTGTACAGACATAAACATATAACAGTAACAAACGTATAAGTTACTTGAATCAATTACCATTAAAATTACGTGGAACAATTTTCTAATCAGAAAAGCTTATGTTTCTTGTTGCCAGAAGAATCAACCCACTGTTAAAGACTTTATGTAAGTCATGGTACAGTTCACGATTTTGTGGAAGCCAATGTTCACAACTAAGTTCACAACTCCAGAAATGACAAGTCATGTGCTTTGCAGGAACATTTTTACGGCTTACAGTGTGAAAGAGAAATAACGTGTTATACAAAATAAATATACGTGCATTGTAATACAAAGATAATTAATATTCTATTTGTTTTCATGTGTTATTGATTGTTCCATAAAATGATGTAATTCACATATTCTTAATATGTTGACAACACAGCCTGACCTTTTACTGAAAGTTTTAACACACCATTTTTGCCAATGTCTGTTACCGTCTGACAAATTTATCTTGTCTACTGATGTATATAAGCAATAAAATAGAGTACCCACCCCATGAAATATACTTCCACTCACCAAGTTTCATGATTATTGGAAATAGATATTCACATGGCTGAAGTGTGGCAACTTTTGAAAAGATTGTTTGCACACTTGCCAAGAGACTATTCACATACTGCCCATTGCATAATCTACTTTAACCAACCGTTCGTATGTCTGTCATGTGTTCGTCTGTTTCTTTTTACAGGTGATTATAGGCAAAACTGATACAATATTATACTCTCACTACTTCATTTTCTACAGTAACACAAACATTTATGTTACCAATCAGATCCATAATCTTGTGTAGATAAAGTACCCATAATGCATGTGTAAACAGGCCACACATACTAATTGGATGGTTGGAGAAGCTAAGTGCACAATATAACATATGTTTTCCATATATTATGTCTTTCATTGACAATCGTTTTATGTGGTAATGAGCCTGTGAGAAGTGTCGAATTTTGAACTACAGCAAATTTTAAAATTGAATGCATTGACCAATTAAAGTCTTATCGCGTTTAAGCGAGAAAGTCTTTGTGAAGGGTCATTCTGACCTTTCGTTGTTCATCTCCCCCATGTCAGTGTAAACTTCAAAGGAACAATATTTTCAACCCAGTGAAATTGACCGGGTTATCTTAACATGGTCCTTAGAAAGTAAACATTTGAGTCACCAACCTTAACCACTTGGTTGGAACTTGTGTCCACTTATCATACTTTCAAAAGGGAAATTGTCATGCACTGTCGTACACAGATTATGAGCTGTCTAAATCTGATGAAAAAAGTTATTTCTTTGGAAAAGATTTGGGACCCTTGCCTACGATTGGGTAGAATGAATTAGGGCGCATAGTTTAGAGCAATCTGACTTTAAAGTGACGACACTAGTCAAAAGTCCTTAGTCTGGAAATTTCCTAGAAGAGGAAACTTAGTCACCACTCCATGGAAGCCTACGATTAGTGCTTTCCTCGTGACACAAGAAAGGGACCAGTTGGTCATCATGTAAACGGAAAGGCATGTTTAGTGCTAGGACGCACAAGTCCTGAAGAAACAGCGACAAGGAACAGCTTTTTGAGAGAAGGACGAGACAGTCCGAAGAGACAGGAGTAGGGGAAAAGAAACGAAAGAAGGACGAGCTCAGAATAAAAAGACCAGGAAGTCCATGAATGGGCAGAACCTACAGTTCAGGAAGGATGAACTAGGAGACATTGATATACGGTCCAAGTGAATGAAGGTGATGCAATCAATCGTGGACATTGCGCTCTTTTCACCTCTTATTATGATGATGTAATAAATCCAAATTGGACACACCTGTTAAATTCTACTTATATAATCTTACTTGAATTTGAATTGCTGGTATTAATTTGTTTTGATTAAATTTGTTATTTTGTTGTCAAAGTGGGCTTGTATTGTTTTATTTCTTCCCAGTATTCTTGCTCAGTTCTCTGTCTAAATTCCATTCTTCTTTCAGTCCCGCCTGGCTATAATATCGAGGGAGGTCATTCTCTGGATAACGCCTTTAACTACCCCTCTTTATAAGAGGGCGACATTACAGCTTGTAACAAGGAATACTCGTCTGCAAGTGTAGCTACTGGTTTTGGAAGTGAAAGTAGCTTTAAGACTACTAGATCACATTATTCAGGGACATAACTTTAGGTGACTAATCCACATAATATTATTCTTTCACAAAAAACAAAATGATACTATTTATTAATACGTTTCTTGGGGATAAAAATCGACAGGTATTCCCCTCTGCAGGAGATATTGTTTTCATTTTTTATCTTTTATTTTATTTTTTTAATTTGGGAACAATAACTGGAATAGTTCAGACTTGCCCATGCTGCATTTACTTATCACTGTGCGGAAAGTCTTTTCTATTCTTGCCACATGGCAGCAGTGTGAATAGCCTTTTCAGAACTGACCATATTTTCAATAATTTATAAGAAAATATCATGCACTGCTAGTATGAAATTGGGAAACATTAAAAAATTTCAGTATTGGAAACTGATGCAGCAATGGTAAACAATATGTTCAACTGACATGTTTGCAGAAAACAAACAGACCTTATTTACCTCTAGTACAGTTGCATAATCTTCAGTTTCAAGCACTATGCACCTCAATGGTTTGTTACAATCTCTTAACTGACATTTCTTGGAATCGTTTTTTAATTTCACATGAAAGTCATATATCCCACCACAAGACATGCCCAATAGATAAAATTATGTCCCTTCCTGCTTTTATTCACAAGAATCGTAATGTTCCTGTTTTATTCTTCTCTACTGATTATTAACACTTTTTAAGAGACTAATTTTCCCTTTTGTATTCAACATGTATATCCTGCTGGAGACCATTTTATGAAATTTCTATAATGAACAGTTTGATCTTGATGATGTTTTGCATGAAAAAATATGTGCAGATTAAAGTGTATGCAGTACTACTGTAAAGTAAGTTTGGTTCTCTTACTAACTCCACAACCATCAGTAGGCACTTATATCATGGAGAGTGCATGCCTTTACATCTCAGTCATAACCTTCAGCACTTAGGTCTGTACATCCTAGCCACAGCCAAGTCATGGAGAATTCATGTCTGTGTATCTTATCCACAGCACTCATCAAGCACTCAGGTCACGAGCAGTTCATGTCTGTATATCTTAGCCACAGCCCTCAGCAAGCACTCAGGTCATGGAGAGTTCATGTCTGTATATCTTAGCTACAACCCTCAGCAAGCACTTAGGTCATGGAGAGTTCATGTCTGTATATCTTAGCCACAGCCCTCAGCAAGCACTCAGGTAATGGAGAGTTAATGTCTTTATATCTTAGCCACAGTCCTCAGCAAGCACATAAGCGCAACTGCGACAATGATTCCTCCTTTAATGAGACTTAAGGGGACAGCAAACAAATGATCACTGCGAGACTCTCATGCCACTATGTTGTAGGCTGTACAAGGCTTTGACCAGGACACGAGCCCATGTAGCAGATGATATTTCTGTTTGGTCAGAGACCAACCACAGAGTGTAACAGGATGGACAGACCACCACCCTCTCTTGTCAAGCGAGTCTGCTGCCTAGCAGTCTTTCTTGATGCCAGAGAAAGTTCTGTGCAAGATACTGAACCATTACTGAATATGGGAGCATCAGAAAATATCATTGTGAATGGGCCCCAGTAATTTTCTCAAATGTTTTGGACACATGTCTGGGAGAAGAATGTGGTAAATGTATGTTTCCTTTTTGTTCTACAACTGCTTATAGGGTGGCGGTAGGGCTTATGGGACTAACTCTACATGTTGTTCTTTGACGCAAATGACATTGCTGATCTCTTCTTGACAGCCTTTGAAACGATTGGCAGGCTGTTTCTTTTCTGCTGGATGAGGCTAGATCTAACATAGCTGATCCACAGACTATAATGTCCCCCACATCTTGAAACAAAGTCGCATACATTCGTAATGTCATGGAGGGGAAAGCTGACTGACTGCCATGTTGGTGTGGTTCCCCAACTCCCATTTGGATTAAATAGAAACATGCGTAAGGAATGATTCTAATTCAATCTCCTTCCATTGGCTGGTAAACCAAGACCAACTCCCTAACCCCATAAAAACTGGGCAGAATCGTACAGGAAGATGTCTATCAACCCAATTCCTATATCTAGGCTGACAATTAAAACCTGGTGTCCTGTTGATTGATGAGTGTTAATGTGATTGGTAACCAGGGCATGAAGCCAGCTGACCATCAACCACCAAGTGCCCACACCTGCTGACTGATGACTAGTCCAGCAACTCAGATAAGTTAGGTCAATCTGACAAGTCTTTCCAAATGAAAAATATTCAAGAACGAGTGCCATGGTTATATTGGTCACGAGTACTTTACTTTCCTTGAGAACACAGTGCTAAACAGAAAATCTCCCCAATAAGGAAGTGATCAAGATCCCTCCAGGAAATGAGCAGAAGGTTTATCCAGAGATCAAGAGGAAGAAAGGATTTCTTTCCTCCCCCAATAAGTGAGACAACCTGTTACTAAGTCAAATACTTTATCTGACTAAAGATGTGCAAATACCATACACAACATGACGGTTGGGTGAGTGTCCCATACTCATACTCACCCACACGTTGAGACAGATTATATCACTAAATAGAGAATACAACACAATATAATGGGAAGTAAACAAGAGTAGATATCAGACACCAGTGCTAAAAGAGGAACAATTAACTAAGCACAGCTACAATGAGCAAGGTGCAAAACCCCTTCACAATTGCAAGTAAAAAAACAAGAAAACACTCAGGAATGTAATGACTGGAGAGAAAATAACTTAATATAAAAAGGGTAATGACAAATTGAAAATGCATTTAACAGCTGCAATGAACCTTATAATCACTGGAGCATCTTGACACTTGAACTTGCATAATCAGTTCAAGGAAGAAAAGAACAAGGGCATTCCATATGTTCGGTATGAGTATGGAGTCAGAATGGGATCGTGTTCTTTTCTACTCTCAGTCTCCAAATGGAAATGACAGACTTGGCATCCTATAAAGGAGTCACAATGGGATCATGTTCTTTTCTACTCTAAGTCTCTAAATGGACTGACAGATTTGGCATCCCATAAAGGAGTCAGAATGAGATCATGTTTTTTTCAACTCTCAGTCTCTAAATGGACTGACAGACTTGGCATCCCATAAAGGAGTCAGAAAGGGATCATGTTCTTTAAAATTATCAGTCTCCAAATGGACTGACAGACTTGGCATCCCATAAATGAGTCAGAATGGCATCATGTTCTTTTCAATTCCCAGTCTCCAAATGGAATGACAGACTTGGCTTCCTAAAAAGGAGCCAAAATGAGATCATGTTCATCTTTTCTACTCTCAGTCTCCAAATGGACTGACATACTTGGCATCCCATAAAGGAGTCAGAATGAGATCACTGTTTTTTTTTAATTCTCGGTCTCAAAACGGGTTTTCGGCATGATATGGCTTGGGATCATGTCATATAGGTTTTTCAACACAATATAAAATTGTACAAAAATGGACAAAGTCCAGAGCACTTTAATATAAGTTATCATGATTTTGCTCAGTATACAATGGAGTAATTTTAACGAACATTTCAATGCATCCTTAGCTTGGGGCCCGGAGTGGCCGAGTGGTCTAACACGCTCTCCGTTACGGATCACTGCCATCTCACCTCTGTCTGCGTAGGTTCGAGTCTCGGATTCGGCCAATGTGGGTATGTGAGAAAGCATGCCAGTAGCTTCTCGAGGGTCGGTGGTTCTTTCCGGGGATTTCCCGGGTTCTTCCTCCACCATTAATACTGGCCGCCATGTATAGCCTATCGTGTGCTGAAAAATTGCGTTAAACACTAAAACAACAACAACAACAACAACAACATCCTTAGCTTACCATAGAGGGAATTAACAGACATTTACATTCCAACAGGTTAACGTAGTCTTTCTCCCACATGAAAAGTCAGTTAAAAGATATTTCGATTCCAACAGGGAAAATATAGCATTTCTCTCAAATGAAGAGTGAATTAATAATTGAAATTTCAACTGGGAAAAATAGCCATTCTCTCACCTGAAGTAGATGATTGCGCCCATCTCATGATGGAATCTAAGGAAGAGATCGAGTTCATTGCTGTCTTCAATCCTAACAGATCCTGACTCATTTATCTCTTCAATGAGACTGCGTGCTATAACCTGATGGAAAGAAATGTAAAGAGTTATAGGCTAACGATTAAGGTGATAGATCCCATTAACAAAAAAACAGCTGCAATGTGTGAGGAATACAATGAAATATGATATGTCCCAATTATTAATCAAATAATCACTATCACATTACTTTCAAGTTTAACGTGCCCTAATTAATATATTGCACACTTCAAAGTTCTCTCAGTAAACCTTCTGATCATATGTTGAAAAATGGGACATTTTCAAAAACTTTCCCTCAAAAATAAAATATTATACTGAATAAAAATAAAATGCTCCCTATCAAATTACTGGAATCACCTTTTTAATGCCTATACAAAATTTTCCCTTTCATTTGGAGACAATCCCAGCTGAAACATGGCTATGAGTCACAATCTAAGTATTATGCCCTATTCATTTCTCACTTGTTGGAGATACCAGTTTACAGAATCACTTGCAACAATATTTTAATGCTGGAGTCAACACACCCTATTATGTATTACATCACATTTATAGTTGGAATCTCCTTAACTATATTTTAATGGTGGAGTCAACACACTCTATTATATATTACATCACATTGATAGTTGGAATCTTCTTAACTATATTTTAATGCTGGAGTCAACACACCCTATTATGTATTACATCACATTGATAGTTGGAATCTCCTTAACTATATTTTAATGCTGGAGTCAACACATCCTATTATGTATTATGCCACATTCATAGCTGGAATCTCCGTAACTATTTTTAATGCTGGAGTCAACACACCCTACTATGTATTACATCACATTGATAGTTAGAATCTCCTTAACTATATTTTAATGCTGGAGTCAACACACCCTACTATGTATTACATCACATTCTCAGTTGGAACCGCCTAAACTATATTTTAATGCTGAAGTCAACACACCCTACTATGCATTACACCACATTCATAGTTGGAACCGCCTTAATTATATTTTAATGCTAAAGCCAATATCCACTAGTATGCATCAAGTCACATTTATAGTTGTGACCCATGTGATGCAAAGAGTTATCAGTTATCTGTGGATCGACCATCTTTAAACATTTGCCAGTGAACCAAATCTAGCAGCTTTGCCAATTACATTATCATTCAATGCATTGCCTTGAATAGGTTGTTTAGTCAATTACCGAACAGAATCATCCATTTCACTGCCTTGGATGGGCTTTATAATCATATGCATAATCATCTACTGCATTGCCTTGATGGGTTGTTTAGTCAATTACAGAATTGAACCATCCATTTCATTGCCTTGGATGGGTTGTTTAGTCATTACATAATCATCCACTGCATCACCTTGGATGGGTTCTTTAGTCAATTACAGAACAGAATCATCCATTTCACTGCCTTGGATGGGTTTTATAATCATATGCATAATCATCTACTGCATTGCCTTGATGGGTTGTTTAGTCAATTACAGAATTGAATCATCCATTTCACTGCCTTGGATGAGTTGTTTAGTCATTACATAATCATCCACTGCATCACCTTGGATAGGTTGTTTAGTCAATTACCGAACAGAATCATCCATTTCACTGCCTTGGATGGGTTTTATAATCATATGCATAATCATCCACTGCATCACCTTGGATAGGTTGTTTAGTCAGTTACATAATCATCCACTGCATTGCCTTGGATGGGTTCTTTAGCCATTATGTAATCTTCCATTTCACTGCCTTGGATGGGTTGTTTAATCAATTATATAATCAGTGACTGCATTTCCTTGGATGGATTGTTTAGTCAATAACATAATCATCCATTGCCTTGCCTTGGATGGGCTGTTTAGTCAATTACATAATCATCCACTTCATTGACTTGAATGGGTTCTTTAGCCATTATGTAATCATCCATTTCACTGCCTTGGATGGATTGTTTAGTCAATAACATAATCAACTATTGCCTTGCCTTGGATGGATTGTTTAGTCAGTAACATAATCATCCACTGCATTTCCTTGGATGGATTGTTTAGTCAATTACATAATCATCCACTGCATTTCCTTCGATGGGTTGTTTAGTGAATTACAAAATCATCAACTGCATTGCATTAGATGGATTGTTAAAATCAATTACATAATTATCAACTGCATTGCCTTGGCTGAGCTGTTTAGTCAATTACATAATAATCCATGCATTGCCTTCGATGGGTTGTTTAGTCAATTCCATAATCATCCACTGCATTGCCATGGATGGATTGTTGAATCAATTACATACTCAGTAACTGCATCGCCTTGGATGGGTTGTTGTCAAATACATAATTATCCACTGCATTGCTTTGGATGGGTTGTCTAGAAAATTACATAATCATCTACTGCATTGCCTTGGCTGAGTTGTTTAGTTAATTGCATAATCATCCACTGCATTGCCTTGGATGGGTTGTTTAGTCAATGACATAACATCCACTGCATTGCCTTGGATGGGTTATTTAATCAATTACATAATCATCCATTGCATTGCCTTGGATGGGTTGTTTAGTCAATTTCAAAATCATCCAATGAATTAATTGCCTTGTATGGGTTGTTTAGTCAATGACATAATGTACACTGCATTTCCTTGGATGGGTTGTTTTATGTAACAGCTTTGTTAATTACATAAGCATCCACTGTGTTGATTTGGATGGGTTGTTTTATTAATAAGATGATCTGATGTGATTGAATTGATCAGACTACACTACACTGGCCTTTAATTGTTTCATAATGAAGAACAATGTGTTACAACATTCACACGGCATGTCATGATTTATATAGACTGAAATATCCCAAATATTACAAACAGGTCAACTATAAAGACTGAAACATCCCAAATATTCCAAACAGGTCAAAATTATTCATTGGTTAATGTCAGCAATGTCTTTTGTTTTGCTATGATATCAGTAAGAAATTATAAGGATCCGATCAAGCCAGTAAATAAAGAAATGAAATAAAAGTATTTTTGCAATACAATATGTAAGTACTGCCTGTGTAAATGTTACCTATCAAAATTCTTCACAAGATATATATTGATACAATTGCCCTAACTATTTGTTACCAGAAGAATTCCGAATTCAAGCATCGTGAACAGATTTTTAAAATAAAAATGCATTTCTTTTAGCTATATATATTTCTAAAAAGCCAAGCTGCACTTCTTTAATTTCAAAATATGAATAGAACATTGTATTCACATCATGCAGAAACAGTTCCCTGATCTTATTAAGGCTATTTATTGATATTGTAAATGAATAAAATTAAAATATTTATTTGAAAATAAATTTATGTCATTTCATTGATTTGAGCAAGTAAGCGACTACACAAGCATCTTCACCATGTTTGCCAGTCCACCATAGAGCAAACATAATTTTTGTACTGAAAACACTTTCTTTTTTCAGTCATAATAACCTTGACCTTACAAATGCTGACCTCAAATTTGGCAGGCTTCTATTCTGTTCAAAGTGATAAAGGTTATGTTAAAGTTTGATCCAGCTCTGTGATGTACTAATTTTAATGTGCGAAATATTTTTCTTCTCTCAATCACAGTGACTTTGATCTTTGGCCTTTTGATCCCAAAATTGATAATGTTCTTTCTTATTCGAAGTGCATGTAATTCAAACATCTGTTGACTGTAAGTGGTGGAGATCTCGATTCATTGTGCATAAACTATTATTTTCTTTCTTTCAGGCATAGTGTTATACACCGATCAAATGTTTAAGAGAATGGTTGACGGTGATTAGTGACCAACATATCTCAATGAACATGACCTATGGTCAACATATGTGGACTTGAACTAAACATGACCCGAGCAGAAACCTCTATTGTCTTATTAGACTTGACTTGGTATTATACTTAGCTTGACTTGCTATACGTTGACATGGTATTAGTCTTACTGTGACTTGGTAGTAGACTTACAATGACTTGGTATTAGACTTGCCATAACTGGTGTTAGATTTACCATAACTTATATTTTACTTACCTTGACTTGATATTAGACTTACCCTGACCTGATATTAGTCTTACCTTGACTTGGTATTGGACCTAATATTAGATTTGACATTGCTTGATATTAGACTTGACTTGATACGAGACGTACCTTGACTTGTGTTTTGACATGTCGTGACTTTGTATTAGACCTAACATGACTTGGTATTAGACTTACCTTGACATAATAAGCATGAGACTTGACTGGTTAGACTTATCTTTACTTGATATTAGACTTACCTTGAGTTGGTATTCCACTCACCTTGACTTGTTATGAGACTTACCGTGACGAGGTATTATTGGAATAGGACTTGCAGTGACTTAATGGCACTACCAAAACAATAAACATAATTTATACTCTAAGTGCAAGCCATGCACAATATTTGATCATGGAATTTGTCTTGAGCAAACTTAGTGTGCCAAACCCCTCTGATGTTCTGAGTCCAAATTAATAGTTTTATTCCCTACTTTTTACACAAATTTGGTCAATATGTATGGTCTGATACTCAAATTAGTATGCAAACACCATTCTTCTTCTTGTTATAATGACCATCGCCATTAACCTTTTAACTCCAAAATCAATAATCTTATACCTTATCAAAAGAGTAAGGTATCTACAAGCTTTCATGACGATATATGGCTGGAAACTAAGATTTTGCACAGAATTATTTTTCATTTTTCATCTGCAGACTATATGAACTCTGACCTTCTGACACCAAAATCAATAGGTTTCTTTGCCCTCAGTGAAATTCACCCACAAAGCTTGTTACAGTTAGATCATGTAAAATCAAAGTTACAGTAGAGGTAGATTACGTAAACCCAAGGTTATAGTACATGTAAATTATCTAAAATCAAAGATATAGTACAGGTAGATCATCTAAAACCAAAGTTATAATACAGGTAAATTATTTAAAACCAAAGATATAGTATGGAAATGAAAAAGGCAAAAGACTGATGAATGGAAAATTTTGAAATTATATGATTCACCTTTGGAAGGAGTATAAATATTATACGTTTTCTTATGAACTTCACCTTGGCACCAGAAGATTTAGTGCAATAATTGAAAGGTGCATCAATGATAAAATAATGTTCCTATAAACTTTACCTTGGTACTAGAAGCTTTCAGTATCATGATAGCTTGTTCCAAAGGAAGCCATCGTGCAGGTCTTTCCTCCCCCCAATCGGGCTGCTGTGAGGCCAGTACAAAAATTCTTTGTTTCAACTCTTCTAGCATGGGATCATTATGGGTGTTATCAATGGCAAAATCATCCATCAGGTGGCATATGGTTGGCTTGTCTTTCAAAAGTTTGCGGAGTTCCTTAAAGTACTTATCTATAATTTCTTTCTGAGATTTCTGTAAATAAAATTAATTAGAATATGAAGGTTTTACATGCAGTTTTGTGAGTTTTGTTCACAACATGACTTTCTAAATCAAGCAAATCAAAACCAAAAACAATGTCTAATAAGGGAACCATTTTTTGATTTGCAGGAATACATCAACACATTAAAATCAGTTACAGCCTTCCAAGCCTAACAATTTTATCTCAGATGGGCGGTTGATATTCTTCCTTAAATCAGACCAATTTTCAGTAGAGTGTGTTAATTTGTCCAGTGATAATGTCCAGTAGTGTACTTATCTGTCCAGTGATATTGTCCAGTTGGACATTTAGAAAGGTCATAAGTGTAATTAGAGATAGATGCAGTCACAATAAACATTATATTCAACTTAAAAGATTGTCAAGGTCAGAAGTGTAATCAGAGATTGATGTGGTGACAATAAACATTATTTTCAACTAGAAAGATTGTCATGGTCAGAGGTGTAATCAGAGATGGATGCAGTGACAAACACAGATCATGTTCAACTAAAAGGCTTGACCAGTACATACAACCTCATTACCTCCAGTACAGTGTCAAAAATTGGGGTTCCAAATCCTGTGTAGCTCAATGATGTCTTGCTATCTCTCGACTTATTGAAATCCTTTCCATCTTTTTAAATTACAGATGGTGACATTTCTCATATCAAGACAAATACTTTGGTCAACACATAATTTTCAGCAAACATAACTATTACCCTTCAAGAATTTTCCCAAGAATTCAAAATATTCCATTTTATTCTATGCTATTTGAATTTTGAAAGAGACTTTCTGTCCCTATTGTTTTGAACATGTATCGTGTCTTGGGTGCTATGTTTAGAAAATATTATAAGCAACAGCTTCATCATGCAGACATTTTGCATGCACAAATGTTTGCAGTAGAAAGCAAATGATGTACTTCTGTCAAGTTAGTCTGGTTCCATGACCAACACCGTTAATTATACTATGAAACCTTGATCCAAAACCAACACAGACAACCAAGTATCCCAGTTTCACCATATTAACAGTATTTCTATACTTTTAGTTATTATCAATCATGATCAAAACACTGAAGTTTACTTCCTTGTAACATGGCATTATGTTTATCAATCCACTGCTGTTTACTTCCTTATACCCTGGCATTATGTGTGTCTCAGTCATTATTAACCACTGCTGTTTACTTCAATCATTACAACCTGGCATTCTGTTTATCATTACCACTAACTACTTCCTTGGAACCTGGGATTATATTTATCAATCATTTTGTTTACTTCATTGTAACTTGGCATTCTGTTTATCAATCATTACTACTAACCACTGCTGTTTAGTTCCTTTTAACCTGGCATTATGTTCATTAATCATTACCATCCACTGCTGTTTACTTCATTGTAACATGGCATTGTTTATCAATCATTACCATCCACTGTTGTTTGCTTCATTGTAACATGGCATTCTGTGTGTCAATCATTACCATCCACTGCTGTTTACTTCCTTGTAACATGGCATTCTGTGTGTCAATCATTACCATCCACTGC
This sequence comes from Sinohyriopsis cumingii, assembly GCA_028554795.2. Classification (NCBI taxonomy): domain Eukaryota; kingdom Metazoa; phylum Mollusca; class Bivalvia; order Unionida; family Unionidae; genus Sinohyriopsis; species Sinohyriopsis cumingii. Next base: position 27,429 of record JAPYKE020000637.1, on the reverse strand, counting down.
AGTTTACTTCATTGTAACCTGGCATTGTTTATCAATCATTACCATCCACTGTTGTTTACTTCATTGTAACATGGCATTCTGTGTGTCAATCATTACCATCCACTGCTGTTTACTTCCATTGGACATGACATTCTGTGTGTCAATCATTACCATCCGCTGTTGTTTACTTCCATTCGACATGGCATTCTGTGTATTAGTCATTACCACTCAATGTTGCTTACTTCCATCTGACATGGCATTCTGTGTATCAGTCATTACCATCCACTGTTGCTTACTTCATTGTAACATGGCATTCTGTGTATCAGTCATTGCCATCCACTGTTGTTTATTTCCATTCGACTTGGCATTCTGTCTATCAGTCATTACCATTCAATGTTGCTTACTTTCATTTGACTTGGCATTCTGTGTATCAGTCATTACCATTCAATGTTGTTTATTTCCATTCGACTTGGCATTCTGTCTATCAGTCATTACCATTCAATGTTGCTTACTTTCATTTGACTTGGCATTCTGTGTATCAGTCATTACCATTCAATGTTGTTTACTTCCATTCGACTTGGCATTCTGTGTATCAGTCATTACCATCCAATGTTGCTTACTTCCATTTGACTTGGAATTCTGTATACCATTAATTAATAACCACTGTTGTTTACTTCCTTGTAACCTGGCATTATCTGTATCAATGATTCTATCTTATACCTCTGTTAGACTATATTTATTTGCCTGTACCTACATACATATTTGCATGTACTTACTCTTCTACATACATGTTTGCAAGTATTATGCTTTCTTATTTCTTTTTCAATCTATCAACACTATATTTATCACCCCTTTATTAAAACCACCTGTCTAAAAAATAAAATCACATATCAATCATTGCAATATTTAATTATTCACACTTTTACTTAATTATTTTTATTGTAAACATTCATAATGCTAAGTGATGTATTTCTCCAAGTAATAAATACATTTATGCTCAGTTTAATTTTCATTAGCTATTTCTTCTCTAAAATGACTGACACAGTAATGATGGTAAAATGAAGACCACCCAGCTCTGAGAAACCCTTTGTACTTCTTACACGCGTCTGTCACATTCATTTGTTGAAAACAAGCATGTCTTACGGAACAAGTCTATCACAATCATTCCTAGAAAACAGGCAAGTCCTATAGTAATGTTTAAAGAGTCTGGGACCATGAGCTTGAAAAAGCTTTATGTCTGTTAACGTCGTCTAATCTAATGAGATGCATATAGTAACAAGACCTTAAACACACTCGATAAGATGAAAAGCCTGCTTCAAAACTATGGTCAGAACATATGTAATACTGATCTTGGTTGCAGTCAATTAAATAAATTAACTTTCAATAAATTTAGTTAAGACTTTATTTCGGAAACAAAAATATCGAATAAATGGGGCATATATACAAGACAGAATATGTTTACCAACTTAAAGTCAATCTTCATTTAAATATCAAATATGGAATAAACGGGGCAAACATGCAAATGACAGAATGTGTATGCCAACTTCAAGTCATTCTTCATTTCTGTATCAAATATGGAATTAAATATATAAAAGGCAGAGTTTGTACACCAACTTCAAGTTAATCTTTAAAGTAAAAACGTAATATACCTCTGAAAGCTTATCCACATGTGTGCCAACCAGAACCACATGGGGAATACTGGCTTCAGGTGATGGTGCACACGTGTGTATTGAGTTCATCCAAATCTCAACTAGGTCTGAAGAGAACAGAAAATACTTAAAGGTCATTGGCCATATATATTGTACAAACATGTGATATTATTCTAGCTCTATGGTGCATATGAGAAGAAGGATAGAAAGAGCGTAAGTAAAATATATCAAATAAAGATTACAGTAATGTTACTGCAGCTGTAAATTATTAACGTTTAAAATAATCATAATACTTTTCGAATGTGCAGAGTGTAGACTTTGATCAAACTCTTTACTTAGCATTATTATAATTAAATATTTAAAATTTGGAGTTGTTTTGTACTTGTATAACACAGCAAAGCTTTCTTATGCCTTTTTAAAACTTGTGCCGACATGTAAGTTCTAAATTTGCAGAACAGCTCCTTATAGCTACAGTTGTTGGGATTTTTTAAGTAAAGACTTCAAGAAAAACTATCTAACTTTATTATTGCAAACCCCCACTCTCTTTCTTTCTCACTCATGGCTAAATGCGTTCTACTTACCATGAACTTTACACGGTTTAATCCCCTCCATGTCAAGGAAACACTTGTCATCTTCTATAAGATCTGTGATTTGTCTATTGAGATCTATGACCAGGAGATACAGTGCACGCCTCGACAGAAATGTTTGATGAGTAGTATAGAAGGCATACTGCCCTGCAAAATCCCATATTGACAATGCTGCATATTTCATTGTATCTTTCTCCAGTTCTTCTGCATTTACATTGATCAAACGGAGGATTTCTACCACTGCATCCTTCATCTCTTTTTTTCTGGACTCTGTTTCACTCTTTGTAACAGTATCAGTGCTCGTTTTTTGGTCTGAATGTGCCCTACCATGTCCCCCATCCATCTTGATAGCAGACGATTTGGCTGGCTGCGAGTAGGTCAATTGATCTGCTTGGTCTGACCTTGAAGTAGATGCTACTTTACTCATGTGAGTGTTATCTGCTTCAGGAGTTATCTCCCTTTCAGAAAGAACCTCCCTATGACCTTGTTCCTGGCCGATATCAAACTTCTGATGTGGTCCAGATAACAGCTTCATCAACTGATGAAGCCTGGACAATTGACCAGAATCTTGAAAAGCGAATATATATATATATATATATATATATATATATATATATATATATATATATATATATATATATATATATATATATATGTATGTGTGTGTGTGTGTGTGTGTGTGTGTGTGTTAATGGCTATAAATAAACACAATTCCCATGTCAATCATGTCATTTATATGGGTCTGTATACTAAATACTATATCTAATATTTTTGGATACATATGGTACTTTAGTAAGTTGATGATATATAAATATCCAAACATTCATTTTTATATATCACCTTGCCTCAAGTGATGTTTTAATTTACCCTACCCCCACCGCCACCCATGAAAATTTAATTTATAAATGTAGTTTATATAATGTCCACATACTTTCTGCAATCAGTGACAGGGCTTTCCAAACCAAAAATAATGGGCTCCCACTGATTTAGGCAGTCAATGGAGTTGGTTGGTTGCTTAATGCCATTCTCAGCAGAAGATTATGGCTAAATATGGTAGCCAGTACAACTGATGGAGGAAGAGCCCACAAACATCATGTAAGAACCACTGACCCATTGGAATATATTGACAGTTTTCCTGATTACTTGGTGCCCATTGCCCGGCAAAAAGCAGATGATTCGTAATTGATGCATTAGTGACTAATTACTCTGTGCCCATTGCCAGGAGCATGATATCAGGTGACCTGTAACTGATGCATTAGCGACTCATTACACTTTGCCCATTGCGTAGTGATTACCAGGTTACCTGCAATTTATGTATTAGCGATTCGTTACTCAGTGTCCATAACCCAGTGCATAGCAAAGGACTGGTAATATACATATTGGTGACTCATTAATCTGTTCGCATTGTTTGGTGCATGATACCAGATGAACGATCAGTGGCCAGTGATTAGATAACAACAACATGATGGTTGAATCTCTATTCAGGAAACTCGAGTCTGAGATTCCCTCAATCAAATAGGTCTACTTGAGTGAGAAGATCCTGTGTCAGGAAGGTGGGACAGGTCTACCTGAGTGAGAAGACCCTGCATCAGAAAGGTGGGACAGGTATATTTGAGTGAGAAGTCCCTGCATCAGGAAGGTGGGACAGGTCTACGTGAGTGAGAAGATCCTGCACCAGAAAGGTGGGAGAGTTCTAGCTGAATGAGAAGTCACTGCATCAGAATGGTTGGACAGGTCTACCTGGGTGAGAAGGCCCCGCATCAGAAAGGTGAGAGAGTTCTAGCTGAGTGAGAAGACACAGTATTACAAAGGTGTGACAGTTCTACCTGAAAAGGCCCTCCATCAGAAAGGTGGGACAGGTCTACCTGAGTGAGAAAACCCTGCATTCTAAGCTGATCGATAATCGTGACTCTGTAAGAAATTGTCATAGGGTCAGGGGACAATATATTCACATCCGCTCATTATAAAGTCAGGAGCAATTCTAATATTTCCTTATTTTATGATCTGGGGACAATACTGTCAGATCCCATGCTATACCGTCACATCCACTCACTGTAGGGTCAGTGGAGGAATTGTCTCAAAAGGACCTCAGTCATATACTGAGGTATCCTATTTGCACACTAGAGGTGAAATCGTGCATCATTACTCAAAATAACCTCAATCGTGTCCGAAGTATAAAAATCTCTATTTGTACACTATTTGTACACTAAAAAGGGAATTATGCATCATTATTCGTGTACTTTCAGGCTGGGAGAATCATAAAAATCATATCTCAGGGATAATGATGGATTACCTTCATGCTGTACTATCCATTCCCCAGTGTCCAGAGAGATTTTGCAACAATGTTTATATACATCGATTCCCTCTGTACTTTTACTCTCAGATATACAAACTGGCTTTCGAAGGAGACGCTTGGTTAATGTTGTCTTTCCAACTCCAAACTGACCAACCACCATAACTCGTATGTTGTAAATCTTCTCCATTCCATCGCGCAAAGCCTTTTTGTACAATTGAAGGGATTTATCATCCATTCGAAGGATTTCTTGAGGAATGACTGAGACTGAAATCACCCAATGTAAAAATATATTCAAAACAGATTTTACAACCATCATTCAACAAAGGAAAACACTAACACAGTGGTCACCCTCATGAACAGCCCCACTGACCATCAGCCACCCACTCTTTGCAGCCAGAATCCTTGGCACTGATGAGTTTGAGTTCAAAAATACCCTTCAAGAAAGGCCACCCATTTAACGCGACCAACATATGGATGCACAAATGTAAAATTTACACCTCACAAGCGGCCACATTTTGCAATTAATATGCATCCAGAACCAATATTTAAATTGAGTAAGATAAGTAATCTAATTATCTTTTCATATGTCTGTTTTCGGATGTTTGGTTTTTGTTACTGAAAGAAGCGTTGGCTAAAGTACATGTACTACTAAGATTATTATTATTATATCATTAACGCTGTCACTGCAGGAAATGGGGTCAGCAATATTTTTATAAAGCCTTGACCTTCACATAGCAGTTTTGTTTTTGTTTTCTTAATTGCCAATTACAACCAGACATAATTGTCAAGACCATAACATGGTGAGATAGAAAGATAGAAATGGGGTCAGCACTATTTTGATAGAGCTTTGGGCTTCACACAGCGGATTTGTTTTGGTTTAAATTGACGCTTACAACTGAAGTAACTGTCAAGATCATAACATGGTCTGATAGGCTAAAAATAGATTTTGTGAATTAACACAGACACACACAGAGAAACAATTAACCTTGAACAAAACAGGGTACCAGACAAAGACAGAAAAATCATGTGGCAGTACATGTGTTACTTCCTTTATAACAAGGTTTTTCATTTATGAAAGTTTCATCTGCAAAATTAAACTGCAATACTGTACAATTAGCAACATACGAATATATGATTACAAAACTTTAACATGTCATCACATAAATGAAGAAATAATACTTTAGATGGAAAAGTTAAAGTTATTCGACTTAATGACAACAGGGTGAGTTCGCTTGCCAAAAGATTTATGTTGGCAAGATTCAATTGATCAAAATCGTAAAAGATAAGGAGAATATTCTGTAGCAGTGGGAGAACAAGAACTATTAATTTATGTTACCTTAAAATAACAAGAAAAACATTTTAATAATTAATGTTACTGGTAAATGAAGATATCAACCCATTTTATAAGGCCACTTTTCAAGTGCAGAAGGGGTGGCCGTATAAGAGGGGAACCACTTTATTTAAACAGTAAATTATCACACATGTGCAGGCTTATCACTTGGCAACACTTACGAAGTAAAAAATAAAATAAAAATCAGATGCTCATATTTGGTGAGAATGAAGTTTATTATCATTCTTTTGCAATGATAAAAGAAGATTTCTTCTTTTATGTAGGTCATAACAGTATGCACTAACTTGGAGGCAAGTTAGGCCATAGATTCAAACTGTATACAGTGTATATCTAGTTTGCATTAAAATAATATGTGGCTAAATTTCAGGAGAATAAAGCTAGCACTGATATTGTCGCAAACAATGTCCCCATCATGTAAATTTACATACCATGAGTTAGCTCCCTTTTCTTTATGTTGGAACCTTTTAACTTAGAAGATGCATTATGTCTCCCACTATTGTGATGCTGAGGTCATGCTACACTGTACAGTTTCACAAGTGTTCATTTTCTGACATACTGTCTGCAATTACTTCAATCTTTGCAGCCTTTCTTTTTACATCTCTTGCAATTTAAGATTAAAATATCTAAGTGACACTTTAAAGTAGTTCTAAGTTAGGATTTTTCAGTACCATCTAAATGCAGAAAATGAACAATATTTCAGTGCCTACAGTAAATATCAGCAAGTTTTAGCTAAGTGTTTTTGTACCAGCACATTTGAGGGAAACCCCTTTTTGAAACGACAGGCATGATTCTGGTTTTGTACTTCTACGAATTTAATGCCATTTTTCACCACAATATATCTAGTACAGGAATTAACAACCACAGACCTGCATAAAGCTTAATTGGCAAGCTTTCTCACATGCTCACACTGGCCAAGATGAGACTCGAACCCACACAGTTCATAGAAGTCAGTGATCTGTAAAGACAAACACTCCTCAACCCAAATCACAGCAACATGCTTGAAGGCAAATGAAATTTAATCCTATTAGGTAGTTGCTATTTGAGGTATTGCCATAACCTGCTACTGAAAGTAGCAGGGTTGGATTCTCCACTCTCCAAAATGGAGGCTGTGGATTTCATTCAGCATTTTCATGAGTTAGGATGCTCAGAATTATGACTGCATAAGTTACATATTAGGCTCTGATACCAATATAGGCAATATTTTTTAAAATTTAAATGACTTTGACATTTTTGTGTTAGTAATAAAAATTATATCCATATATTAAGAAGCTGAGAAATGTCTGCTATGGTTGGTCACAAGGTTTTACTGACCTGAAGTGAGTTCTCCCGTGATTTCAAAGAATATTCAAAACATTCTTCAGTGAGAAATAATTATCCACATAAATGATCAGATTTTACTCTTACGCCAGTCTATATATAAACAACTGCATACAAAATGGGAAAATGGTTAAGGAATACTGTTCAAACCCATTATAGCATGATTCATTATAATCCAATTCCGCTTATAATGCGATGGTAGCACGGCTCCCATTTTTTTTATTTAAGTTGACCTCTCTATTTATCATCCTAAATACATGCACTGGGAAAAGCTGATTATTTGCATCCCTAGCAGATTTTTAATCCCAGCACTGCGTTTAATGTTGCCTTAATTCCCATAATTTTCTAAAACATATTTTGATATATGATCAAGAGGTTTGTTAACACTGATGACATTGAAATTTCAGTGCACATTTTCTATGGGGAAGTTTTTTGAAAAAATTGATAATGCATTCCCGCTTATATCGCGATGTTATTTTTTGGACCCCAAGCATTGCATAATAACAGGTTTTTACCTGTCATATTGAAATTAGCATGCACTGCACCGAGTCATTAGGTAATGGGTGTTCTACTGACATCACACTGCATTGCATGAATTTGGCACATGTATATCAACAATCTATGCAGTAATATATACTATGAGGTAAAGGGTTAACTCCAGAGCATTGAAATCATTTCTCTGTATTTCTGGGCAATAACAAGACTTTAAAATCAGCCACTGTGGCAAACTAACTGGGCATAAGATTGGCAAAATTTTCGTTTAAGATCAAGCTGACATCATGATCTGCTGGAAAACTCCATGCGCATGTGAACAGCTGTTCAGGAGTCGTGTCAATAACAAGATTTTAAAAATGGCTGCCATGATGCTTATACCGGTTTTCAAATCAGCTCCGTTTTCATTTGGGACCACCATTTTAAATCCTTGAGGTGAAAAGCCCATTTTAATATGACCATCCATCAGAAGAAGCAATAACAAGATCTTCAAAGAAGCTACCATCGAGGTGAAGCAGTATAATACAATCTGCAAAATAGCAACTATGACAACCATACTGGATATCAGTTTGGCACTATTTTAGGTCTAACAAGAAAGCACATTAAAAGAGGATTAGTAAAGAAGCACTGCGACAACTGACCCAGTTTTGAATCTGTGCTCATTCTCTGCAAACTGAAACTGGGCATTATTTAAAACCTGTTATACCAAGTGATGTTAGATATTGCCCTTTTGCGCAAACAGAGTAAAGAAAACATTTCTGCCATTGTCCTTTGTATGAAAATGAAAGAATTTTTTAAAATCATAATTTGGAGCATGTTCGATATGAAATCCATAATGACATAATTAATTAAGCATCTTTGATTATTCATTATGTACATAAAATGTCTGTAAAAAAGCAAACTTGAATCGGGGTTAATACTGTATAACTCATGTATAGGCCAATAATTTAGGAAAAACAATAATGGCTAGCTGAAAGTGAGGATGTCAGCTTATCCGCGGACCAAGGTCTAACCATGAAAGTATTTAAGATTCGAGGGTGGGGTGATGACTACCGCAATGGCTGTAAACCTTGGGACTAAAAACACAATATTATTTTCCATGTCCCAAGATGTATACATTCTTGAAGACCCAACACTTAAGAGACTGTTATAACTGACTTTCTTATTATTTTGCATGTGCATTCTGATTTCTCCAACACAAAATTAAATAAAAAGTAAATAAAGACTTCATAATTCACTGGCCGGTTTGAGTTTACCTGGGAGACAAGGATGTAGTACTATAATGTTCAGTACTTACACAGTACAAATCATGCATGACTTTAATCCTTGTTTATTCCCAAACAAATTTTATGCAGATTTTGCTTTATTCATTGTTTAGACTAAATCGCATTCTTCCAGGTAACACTTCACCTAGTTTAATGGCTGTTTTATTTATGTTGATTCATGTGCTCACAAGTTTCAATGATATAAGCAATGCTACAAATTGAGGAAATCTTTATGAAAAGGCTCACATGTTCAATGGTGCCAAGCACATAATCAGCATAACTGTTACGTGTTCATCAAAGAATGGTAATAATAAGGCTAAAATTCTGAATATAAATCAACTAAGATCATCATCAATCTAATTTACTTTTGTGTTCATCAATCTAATTTACTTTTGTGTTTCGAACAATATCATAATTTTCCACACAACAAAAAGCTAGATGTTTTGGCGTCTCCTATGTTTATAAATTGGATTTGACTTTATTTTCCGAAAACAAAACAGGCCAATTATTCTGTAAAACCCTAACAATGGCTTGGGTTAAGAAGGAATTTTGACAGGCAACTATACCAGTACTTTGTTATGCAATTGCCTCTCACTCCATAAAATATGCATGCTTACCATAGTTTTGCGTGTGTATGTGTGATTTAGATTTATAACGTAGCTTTAATAATTTTTCAATCGTATCGCTACAATGTCTGCAGTGTGACAGTTTATAGTGATGTCTAGCACTGGGGCATAATGCCGCAGACATGTAGCACGATGTCCCACCCAGTCACATTATACAGACACCAGGCCGACCAGTCCTAACACTAATCTCTTAATGCTGAGCGCCAAGCGAAGCAGCTGTTAGTACCCTTTTTGTACATCTTTGGCATGACTCGGCCGGGTATCGAACCCGCAATCTCCCATATCCGAGGTGGATGTTCTAACCACAAGGCCACTGGAGCAGTACCGTGGTTTTGTAAAATCAGGTGTAACGTCCCTTACATCAAAAGCAAACTACACTTCAGCTTTTAGGTGTTAGCATAATTGTTGAATGCATTATTTCTGAAGTGTACATGGAACAGTTTTCATGCACAACTTGAATGTTTATATATAACCGCCTAATATAAAAATTCATAAAAATTAAAGTACAAGAGTGAGGTCAAAGAGGTCCCTATTTCTGGATAGGTATAACAAAGCAAAACATAATAATATCTTTCACTTCACCTGACAAGTCAGTGGAAATTCATATAATACAAATTTGATGCACCCACCCCCACATTTATATATGCATTTCTTATGGCTGAAGGCCATTTTTTGAGAACACATGATGCTCTCGGTGCAAAAACAAGCCATATCCCTGTGTGATAATCTTGAACAACATTGTGTACTTAATAGCTTGATGCAATTCCAAATAGTTTTCATCCACACACACTTTGAGATCTTCTATGTGCTTTGAACCAACATGTCCACTGCTAATCAATGGCTAGCTCTGCTACCTAGCTGACTATTCATATTTCACTGGCTACATACTGTACAGTGACTACATGAGGTGAACATGCCTCACATCAATTTCAATACGAATACAAGCAGGAAAGACCAATTCATAAATATATATCTTTAATTATTACACAATAATAACTGAGAAAGTCACACTGCAGCCATAAGTTAAGAAATTTGCCAACCTGGGCCAATTTACAAAACTATCCCCTGACAGCTGAAACTTCATCATTGTATTTTGGAGATATCATTAAAGTTAGTGCAGCATTACCCATGATTCAAATCCAAGGGATGTACTTCATTCAGCACTTGTTTAAACCTACAATGTACATGCGGTGGCACCATTATATAAATACACTCACTAGCCTAATTGCCAGCATTGAATCAAACGCTATTCTTTTCGTTGTTGTCGTACTGGGATCACATTTAAATGAGTTAAGTATTTGTTGCGTTTGCTAAGCCCCAGCTATAAAGTCATGTATAAGCTATAATCTACCCGTCTTGGGAATATTACCATGGCCATGTGTTTGATGTCTAAAGATTCCAGCGGCGTTAGTGTTGAACTCTTATGCAAGGTTACCATGACCAGCCAAAGAACGGAAACTTAAGTTGGCGAAGGCAACTTATTGCTCCACTTATCATAGTTTTGCTTTTATAACACCTATATGTTAAAGATTAGTTCCAGGATCAAAGGAAGTCCACAGGGTGAATGGGGCATATTCTTATCCATCCCCACCTTGACAGACAGTGAGATGGACATTGTCCACTAAGTTTGATTGGATCAGTTCACAGTGATATCCAATCGGAATTGAGACAGAGGACATAATTGCAATTCAGACCCGAATGACATATTCCGAACTCAAAATAGAAAATTAATATTCACCTGGAAGGATTGCAGATCAATAGAGTTTACTCTGAGAAAGAAGCCACTCATAATTTGGCGGCATAACTTAGAGGTAGATTGTAAGGAAAGACAAAGCTTCAAAAAGGAAGCTTTTTAGGGAAAAGAGAACTTCTGGTTCCATTGGGTCCCAGGTCTTCAAGAGTTGGAGATAGAATTGAGAATGTAGCCGAGACAGTCAAAGCCAACAGAAGAGTAGTCATGGGAGAGAAAGTGGAGGACGAGGAGGAGGAGTCTAGAGAAAGTAGAGGAGGAAGAGAAGGAGTCAAGAGAAAGTGAAGGAGCAGGAGAAGGAATTTAGAGAAAGGTCAGAGAGGAAGAGGAAAAGGAATTGTGAGAAATAAGAGCGAAAGGATGCAAGAGATGAGTAGAAATACAAGGAAAGGTGGAAATCAATCTCACACTTCTAATCAAGTGATTAGGAGTGCAATTGGAAATTTTAGTCATTTGATTATTCAATTGTTTTTAAATTTTTATTCATTCAATTTCAACCTTTCTTGTATATTTAGCCATCTAACCATCAGCATTATTGACTGGAGACTCGGAGTTTTACATCTATCTTTCACTAAATTTAACTTCCACCAAAATAGTGCCTTGGTAGGACTTCTATAATAGTTTAAATACAATACTGAGAGCACCCCACCCCAACCACGTACTTCGTCACAGTATTTACAATTTCAAGGCAAAATAAAAATGTGATTACTTGTGTACTGCGATAAAAATTCTACTGCAAAAATTATAATGCATAAACAAACAATAATGGAGTTCAAAGGAGAGGTAGTGTTACTTCAACCCTCAAAATTTTGTTATCCAATCAAGTTCTATACAAACCCAAATAAGGTAGAAAGAATAATCAAACAAAAAATTGAGGATTGTTTTTTTTTTTACTTCTTAAACAAATTGATTCCATTTCCATGTAATAATCATATATGCCAAATGTGAGGGAGGTATAGCTGCAATTTTTGCTAATGTAATATAAGTTTGCCTAATTAATTGCATTTAGAAATTAGAGCATGCATCCTGTGATGACGTCTTGAACCTTTGGGTTGGCTTTTACTCTTTATATCTATTCTGTTTGGGGAGGTCTGAATTTATGCAAATGGGCTTATACACGAGTACATATCGCAGATTGCTAGCAACTCTGAGAGAATTCTGTTCATTAGAATAAACAAGTTTTGTCACCCTATATGTTCAAATAATGAAAGTTCAGTTTAAGTATCTATATATAGGAATTGTAAAGGAATGATGCAAGAGTGAGAGAACATGCAAATTTTTAATATTAACAATCTACATTAGATAATTATTGTGCGTTTTTTTTATACAAACTAGAATACCAAATACTGAAATGATGGATGTCAATATTACAGATTGCTGAATTCCCAGGTTAAATTTGATATGACTGTCCTTTGCAACAAACAATATTTTGTACAGCAGTATGTTATAAGAATGTACCAAATATAAGCAAACCTGTATAATTCATTACAGCCTAAATCCACCGAGTCCTGTATTTGTGCCTGTAATAACGTTGTATAGTTACCATTACCTTGTTTGTCATCTTCAGAGTCCTCAGGGACTGGTACAGATGGAGGCATTTCTACATCAACACTTGACTGTGTTTGGTCACCCTAAATGACAAAGGGAACAAATCTTTGGTAAACTATGGCAAAACATTATGTACAAAAGAACAATTGTCTGTGATACAATCCTGCAGTCGGCATCAAAAATTTCAATTTTGCTCATATAACTGACTTGAGGCACAGGCATTTGTGAGGAACACAAACAACATTACTCTATTATAATTGACAAAATCATTCCATGACATTTACCTCTGCATAGTTCAAGACTTGATTACCGGTAAATTAAACTGGCTCATTTGCAATGAAAACTGACATAGTTCTGTAATTGCAAATCAGTTCACCCATTGCCTTGCCTGCAAGCACGAACCTTTATATCCCTCGACCATCCACACATCACCAACAAATGATGCTACAAAGTCACTTAAATTTTAACTTATGATTTAATGTCATATGACAAATACTTAGAGGAGACAGGTTAGTTTTATGTTTTTGCATGGAGACAAATTTTATATATATATATATATATATATATATATATATATATATATATATATATATATATATATATATATATATATATTAGCAATATTCTGTATTTGCATTTCTGTTATGTTCAATATAAATGTACACCAATTCACCAGATGTTCTGATGCAATAGCTCAAATGCAGTACTAGCATAACACTGTGCAAATACATGATAATAATAATAATAATAATAATAATAATAATAATAATAATAATAATAAGAATAATAATAATGACCTTATTTAAAGAGGGTAACACAATTAGCTAAAAACTAATCTACCTTGAGGCCCTCATAGAAAGGAATTCATTTATTTAAGCTGCATCTCTGAAACCACTGGATATGTTGGGTTTGGAAGAAGGAAATAGAGTGGGCATTTCTAATCTCAACTGGAATACTATTCCAGAGCAGAGTTCCAGAGAATTGGAAACTTTTTTAAAATAACTCCTTATTTGGTTTGGGAAATTTATACTGTTTGGTAGACATGGATCGCAGGTGGGGAGTATTACCAGGTAGCCTATACTGGAATAGTGATTGTAAATATTCAGGAGCACTATTCTGAGATATCCTGTACATTAATTTGGCTTTTCTCAAACAGATTCGGTCTTTAATAGGTAATATTTTTAACCTACCAGCTAAATTTTCCTTGCTTTCTTTCTGGATTGATATTAGCCCAAATGCTGTTTTTTGAAGGTTTGCCAGCTTTGCTATGTTTTGATCATTTGAATTACCCCATACTGTACTACAGTAGTCCAAATAGGGTTGTATGTAACTGTTATAAAATAGTTTTCTGTGCCTTTCAGGGACAAAATGTCTTATCCTACTGAGAAGCCATAAACTTCAATTGACTTTTTTACTGGTATGTTTGATATGTTCAGTCCATGATAGGTTATTATCTACCAGAACACCAAGTAGCCTATCATGACAGACTATTTGCAGATTTGTATCCTTCCATGTCAGACATATTTCATCACTATCAAGATTTGTACTTCTTTGCCCTGTTGAGGTAAGTAATATTTTAGTTTTACCAGTATTTACCACCATGCCATTACATGTGCACCAGTTTTCCAGTTTGTTTAGTGCATTCTGTAAAGAAATTTCAAGATCATGCTTTGTGTTTTGGATGTCTGACGATGTTGTGTCATCTGCATAGAGATCTGTAGATGATATTGAGTCTCACAGTAAAAGTGGTAGGTCATTAATAAATAAAATGAATAGTAATTGACCTAGAATTGAGCCTTGTGGTACTCCATATCTAATTGTTTCAGGTTCAGACAGAACATTATTTATGTAAACATGTTGTGTTCTCTCATATTTAAGTACGAAGTAAAGCATCTAATTGTTCTTTCATCACACTGGTAGATTTTCAGTTTCTTCAAAAGGATTTCATGATCCACCATGTCAAAAGCTTTCCTGAAATCTACAAATACAGTTCCTATTATTCTACCTTGGTCAAGTGCTTGACGCCATTTATCAGTTAGGGAGATCAAGGCAGTCTCACCGGAATGGTTCTGTCTAAAGCCTGATTGATTAGGGTGTAACAGCAAGTGTTTTGGTTAAATATGACATGAATGAGTCACGGACATGTTTTTCAATCAATTTTGACAAGTTTGGTAGTATTGAGATTGGTCAGTAGTTATCAGCATCATCCTTAGAACCAGATTTGTGAATAGGAGTTACTTTTGCAGTTTTCCATATTTTGGGGACAGATGAGGTTGCAATACTTAAATTAATTATGAATGTTATGCTATCTACAATAGCAAAGGCAGAAGATTTAATGAGTCATGGACCAATCTGATCAAGTCCTGTAGCTTTCTTGGTATCAAGTTCACTGAGACATTTTTTAACAAAGTTTTTTGACACTGGTGGGATAGAGAAACATACCTCCTTTGAGATTTTACTGCTGCAGAACTTTTTCAGTTCATTAAAGTT
The DNA here is from genome assembly GCA_028554795.2 of Sinohyriopsis cumingii. NCBI lineage: Eukaryota > Metazoa > Mollusca > Bivalvia > Unionida > Unionidae > Sinohyriopsis > Sinohyriopsis cumingii. Next base: position 12,079 of record JAPYKE020000637.1, on the reverse strand, counting down.
GTTTTCTTCACTGGCTCTTTTAACTTTGTGGTAATGTTGATGAAAAAATCATTGAAAACATTTGCAGTGTCAGTTTCATCAGTGACTATGGTGTCATTTACTAGAAGTGAGTGAATTTTATTTGTCTGTTTTTTGTGCGTTCCTCCAGTGAGCTCATTGAAGACTTTCCAAATGGAGTTTGTGTTGCTCTTTTTGTTTTCAAGCAATGATTGATAATAAGTTTGTTTTAGCTTTTTTAATCATACTTGTTATTTTATTTCTCCATACTTTATATTGTGCATGGTTTTCCATAGCCTTGAATTTGTCTCTTGTTTTCATAGCATCTAGGATTTCAGTAGTAAGCCAATTAGGTTGAATATCAGTCTTTACTCGATGTACTTTCAGTGGTGCATGCTTAGATACTACATCCATAAATAAGTCAGTCCACACCCTCATGGTTTCATCTATGTCATCCAAATTTTGGATCATACCCCATGGAACTTTATATAGGTCATTGAGAAATTGTTCTTCATTAAAAGTTTTGAACAATCTGTGAGTGATCGTTTTATGTGTATTTTTCTTATTTTTCTTGCATTTAACCTTTCTTGTCAAAAACGTAGGATAGTGGTCACTAAGACCAACATTCAGTACATTAACACAAGCCACATTGTCTGGTAGGTTAGTATAAATGTGATCAATAAGAGTGCATGATTTTTCTGTTACCCTTGTAGGCTCATTTACCAGCTGGTCCAGGCCTAATGATTCAATACATTCCATCCAGTGGTTCCTTATTTGAGTATTGAGAAGGTCCTTATTTATATCTCCGATTATGTCTTTTTCTCCTGTGCTAGAACATTTTCTATTTGTTTCAAAAAGTTATCATTCCAAAATGCTTTGGAGGAAGGTGGTCTATAAATGAAACCAGCTAGGAAAGATTTTGCATTATTTTGAAAGATTTCCACACGAGGAGGAAGTCCCGATATCATTAATTTACATGTATTTGGGCTGCAATACCTAGCAGCATACAATAAACTTTCAAAATCTGTTTTGAGTTGATTTAGTGACCTTCCCTCATAGGCATCATTTCCACCTACTAAAATAATAATTTCTTTGCATTTGGTTAGGTCACTGTTCATTATTCTGTCAGTGATGTTGTTGATTTTTGCACCTCTTAAAGTCTGTACATCTGTTTCAAAAAGTCTCCTTGCTATTATACTTTTCAAAATTGAGGAGCCAATTATTAGAGTCCTATCTTTTCTCGCTTGTGATGTCGTGTGATGGACTCTGGATTGCATTTCAGACACATATCTTGGAGGAAGGGGTGTTGAAATTGGTGTTTCAGTTGTGTGAACTACTTGTGTTCATTTTGACACATTTGTCTGAGCACTGGGAAATGCAGTTGTTGGTGAAGTTAACAGACTTGTTTGAACTGCGGGCCATGGATGTACACTTATTGCTGTTGCAGGTGTGTCACATGACTGAGAGGGGGATACTGTTGTCTGCAATGCAGGATTACTTTGGGCATCAGTTTTTATTTGCATGGTCATTTTACATTTTCTTTTGGCTGGTACTGGGATTGTCTGTGTCTGAGCATCTGATACTGTTGACATTTGGGAGTCTGTCTGAATTGCTGTTTCACATGAGGTTACTTGCTCATTAACCTTTCCCTGTGCTGATTTAATAGCATGTAACTGTAGTTTTAATTCTTCGATTTGGGCCTCCAATTTCCAAATTGTTTTTTTGATGTACACACATGAAGAAATCATTAAGGCTTAAGTCATCACTGCTGTGGTCATGATTTATGGAGCGTGTAATTGTCTGACACTCTGGAGGGGTGTTAATTTTATTGCCTGAGTCATTTAGGTCAAAGACTTTAGGAACTGTTTCATGTTTGGTACTACATCTAGTTACTGGTGTAGATGTCAGCATATAAATGCCTTTAGCATGGGTATTCTCATCCTGTCTACATTTACAGATAATATGATCTAACCATATGAGACTGTTCAGCCCCTGTATAAGTAAAACACATGTTGTTTTATACAATGTAGCTGTCACAGTGTTTTTCTCTTGTGTTCTGTAGATAATACCATTTTGTACACTCGAACTGCATGAAGTCATGCAAGGTTCTGAATCCAATATCTGTTTTACAGACTCAAACTTTTGTGGATCTATATTCACAGTGGTACTGTATTTATTATGTTTTGACCCTCAAGAATTCTGGATTGTCAGCCATAATGGATCATCATATGCACCATTGTTTTCATTTTTTTTCTGAACATGACTTTCCTGCATGGGATTATCTGTGTGGCTCTGACCTTCAGGTATATCAGACATACTAAACCCAGAGAATAATGCAGAAAAGGCTGAGATGATTGTGTCGAGTAAGGAACCTACTACAAGGCTGGTATTTAAATGTTTCCATGATTCTGATATGTTCAGCTTGTTCATAGCAGTGATACCAAAAGTATATCAGATCCTTATTTATGACTAGCACATATCCATAAACTTTTGAATGAAACTTGCATAATGTGTTTGAGTTGGTATCAACTGAAGTTCAGATATGGTAGGTGTAGTTCAATTTCAAGTATATCCACTTCAGTAGCCATCTTGGATAGCCAAAAATCCTTTGTTTTGAACAGGTTTCCAAATTCACTTGAATACATGAACATATGCACATAACATTTCACTTACACTAACTTAATATTGTCATAAATCCACAGTATAAATGATGGCTACAGGTATTAGCATATTTAACACCAGTTTTTAGACCAAGTTCATTGAGTTGAGTGGAGCTGTGTTAAGACCATATATACATGGCAGCCATCTTGTTCTTGGTTCTTGATGAATAGACTGCACTTACCTGCCTACACTGTGATAGTCAGGAATTGAAAGATTGTGCCATTTCAACTTTGGTTGTAAATAGTGACGAGCTGAGAGCTTAGACATTTTATCACATGAAATATTAACTATAAGGAACGTGTAGGCTTATACAGGCTAATATTATTTATATAACCAAGTGTAGGCTTGTACAAGCCAATATTATTTATATATCAAAGTTTAGGTTTGTGCAAGCCAATATTCTTTATATTACCATGTGTAGGCTTGTACAAGCCAATATTATTTATATAACCAAGTGTAGGCTTGTACAAGCCAATATTATTTATATAACCATGTGTAGGCTTGTACAAGCCAATATTATGTATATAACCATGTGTAGACTTGTACAAGGCAATATTACTTATATAACCAAGTGTAGGCTTGTACAAGCCAATATTATTTATATAACCATGTGTAGGCTTGTACAAGCCAATATTATTTATATAACCAAGTGCAGGCTTGTAAAAGCCAACGTTATTTATATAACCAAGTGTAGGCTTGTACAAGCTAATATTATTTATATAACCAAGTGTAGGCTTGTACAGGCCAATATTATTTATATAACCAAGTGTAGGCTTGTACAGGCCAATATTATTTATATAACCATGTGTAGGCTTGTACAGGTAAATATTATTTATATAACCAAGTGCAGGCTTGTAAAAGCCAATGTTATTTATATAACCAAGTGTAGGCTTGTAAAAGCTAATATTATTTATATAACCAAGTGTAGGCTTGTACAAGCCAATGTTATTTATATAAGGAACGTGTAGGCTTATACAAGCCAATATTATTTATATATCAAAGTTTAGGTTTGTGCAAGCCAATATTATTTATATAACCAAGTGCAGGCTTGTACAAGCCAATATTATTTATATAACCATGTGTGGGCTTGTACAAGCCAATATTATTTATATATCAAAGTTTAGGTTTGTGCAAGCTAATATTATTTATATAACCAAGTGCAGGCTTGTACAGGCCAATATTAGTTATATAACCATGTGTAGGCTTGTACAAGCCAATATTATTTATATAACCAAGTGTAGGCTTGTACAAGCCAATATTATTTATATAACCAAGTGCAGGCTTGTACAAGCCAATATTATTTATATAACCAAGTGCAGGCTTGTACAAGCCAATATTCTTTATATAACCAAGCCAATATTATTTATATAACCAAGTGCAGGCTTGTACAAGCTAATATTATTTATATAACCAAGTGTAGGCTTGTACAAGCTAATATTATTTATATAACCATGTGCAGGCTTGTACAAGCCAATATTATTTATAAAACTAAGTGGTCCTGTAATTGTGTTACTTCTCACCTAGTTGCCAAGGAATAAAACAAATCTATGCTGAGAGGTCTAGAAAAACAGTCTTGATACAACTGTCATAAAACTTGCTGTACAAAATGTTTTCAAAAAGTTTTCTAACACTTTTGAGATGAAGAAAAAAAAAGGCAACTATCAGTATTTCCATCTGCATATTTTAGCAGAACAAAATTCTAAATTAGATCACCAAAATGCAATTTTGATGACTTGTGGTCTAAGAAACATTAATCCTATAAAATTTGCTAAAACCTGAACAAGCTGATTTGGACAAGACATCAAAAGCATATGTTCAATTTGTTGTCTGGAAGCTTGTGGTTGTTAAGGAAGACACCAACAACAAAAAGGAACTTGGTAAAACCATGTTTTTAAGAAATATTCTAATAAGACTGCATCACAAAGGGCATATTAGCTTTTGTTGTGGTCAAAAATACATTTTAATCCTGGTCTCGATGGAAGCTATAAAGTTACTTGGAAAATCATTAAATACATGATTTTGGTAGAGCATGTTGTAGAAATCATTTATATAAAGTTTAATTAAAAACAACAAATGAGTGCCAGGTTAAAGTAGCTTCAAAAATTGTCAGTCATATTACTATGATCTCTGCAGTGTGACATTTTATAGTGATTTCTAGGACTGGGGCATCATGCCGCAGACATGTAGCATCATGTCCCACCCAGACACATTATCCTGACACCAGGCCATCCAGTTCTAGCACTACCTCTTAATACTGAGCACCTAGCGAGGCAGCTGTTAGTACAATTGTTTATTGGTCTTTGGTATGACTCGGCCAGGGTTCGAATCAGTGACCTCCCACATCCGAAGCAGATGCTCTAACCACTAGACCGGAAACCAAAATTAACAACCTCCTAAGAAACATTTCTCATCAATGAGCAATACAAAACCGATGCAAGCCCATACCATATTATCACGCAAATTTTGGCCAGGTACGTGTACGATTTTTACTCAGAATTGTACTGCACTCCTTCTATACTTCATCTCTAGCATAGACCATTTAGGGCTCATTGCATCAAGGCCACCTGGCTAAAGGGGAGATTTTGCAATCCTACCGATTACTATTCTGAGTCTAGACAGTTCCACAATATTACCAAATAAAGCAGACATGCCTCTTCTATATGTCTTGCAATCTATTTGTTCTACCTTTTTATATGTACTGCTCAATATTTAAAGAGAGAAACAAATATTGCTAATGAATACTGAAAGCTAATCAAGCTTTTGGATAAGACATCCCTCTAATAACGTTTGTAGTTTAGTGTAAAGTAAGTGAGACTCATTTATATTTCTGTATGGGAATGAATGCAACTGCTTGTATGTGTGATTGTTTGTATTTTACACCAATTCATACTCTTAAGCATTCGACCTCTCTGTATGCATATTTGTTTTTACATTGCCTATTCATACTGTTAAACTAATGAACTGTTTAAACACGTGTGTTTGTATATTGCCTATTCATACCCTTAAACATATGAACTGTCTGTATGCATGTGAGTTTATATATGTGATGTGATGTGATTTGATTTTTAACGTAGCTTTAACAATTTTTCAGGCATATCGCTACAATGTCTGCAATGTGGCAGTTTATAGTGATGTCTAGCACTGGGGCATCATACCGGAGACATGTAGCATGATGTCCCACCCAGTCACATTATCCTGACACCGGGCCGACCAGTCCTAACACTAACCTCTTAATGCTGAGCGCCAAGCAAGGCAGCTGTTAGTACCGTTTTTGTAAGTCTTTGGTATGACTCGGCTGGAGATCGAACCCGCAACCTCCCGCATCCGAGGCGGACGCTCTAACCACTAGGCCACCGGAGCGGTGAGTTTATATATGGAGTGACTAACAAGTACATCATATTGACTAACTAACAAGGACATGTAGAAACTAAACAGATTCATACTGTGTAGAACAACTAAAACCACACTAATAATAATTATTATTATTACAACATAAAGCAATCATCATAAATGTTGTTAAGGATAGGTCCCTTATATATTACGGCACAAATATACCTGGATTAAAATGAATATTTATAAGAGTAGTACTAATGCCTACTACTATCATCATCATCATTCATCTTCCTGTTGTTGTTCCTACCATTATTGTTGTTGCTATATGTTAGTTCCTTATCAATATTGTTGCTATTGTTGTTGCTTGTTCTTTATCAATACTGTTGGTGTTGTTCCTAATTTTACTGCTGTTATTAAGTATTAGTTCCTTATCAACATTTTTGTTTTCTTATCAGTATTGTTCTTGTTGTTCAAATTGTTATTTTTCTTATTATGAAATAGTTCCATATCTGTACTGTTGTTGTTCTTCTTCTTTCTATTCTTTTAATATAACAATATGTATTTGCTTATTAGATATACACAGGCAATGAAAGTTGTGGTAATAATAATGCCATTTTCTGAACAACAGTGGAACTCCCATCATATCCTTTTAATTCAGTGTCAAAGAAATGTTGTGTAATTTTATTGTAGTTGAAAATAACAACCAGAGAGAACTTGAGCTTTACTTAATTTATGTAGCTGATAAACTCTCATAATGTAAGATGTTGGTCAGTGTTTTCCTTATCACCCTGGAGCCAGCTGATTCACCCACCTACTTTCACTTATGTCCAGCTACTTTAACAAAAAAACCATATCCCCATTGGGGGAAGTCCCCCTCCCTCCTCCCCCTTGCCTTCATTAGCAACTCACCCTCCAACTTGAAATCTAATCAATTTACATGATAATAACATTTGCTGTCCAGTTCTATCACTGATGAAGAAATCTGACTGGCATGTTAAAATGTAGTATCTAATGTAAATTTTTCTGGTTTGTGGGTGTCTTGGAAATAAAATTGTGGACAGTGAATACAAATATTTCAGTGTCAAATTAGTACTGGATGAATACAAAATGGCTGTCCTTTAATCATGTCTACAGTGAGCATGATTTTCATGAAATACGTATATGAAAGTGCCCAAATGACTGACCTTCATTTGTGTGTACAGTGAGCAGGATTTTCCAATGATTCATGTGTGAAAGTATCACCTTCATGATCCAGATCTGGCTCATCTCAAAGATAATACTATGTGCCAACAAATGTCCTCATAATGACCGTCATAATAAAACAAATTACTATTGTAGCAACACTAAATAAAAGAGACTCACTCTAAATTTTGATTGTAATTGTTTTTCCTATATATGTACTTTTAACCTTCACCTGGGTTACCTTATGTTAGTTCCTTATGCGCAGCAGTGACATAACTAAGTTTCAAAAGCATGGTATGAATGTTCATGAGAAATCTATAAATATATATCTGATCCTTACATGAAGACTGGTGTTAAATTCAAGGTATCATTTATTAATACTCAGCGAATATAACCAATGTACTACTTTATGGGGGGGGGGGGAGATTGCTTTTCACTTTTATGAGATTGATCATTTTAAACATAAACATATTCATCTGGAAATATGGCTTTTAGAAACCCTGGGGTATAATGCATAAAGGATAGTTGTTGTTGTTGTAGGGTTTAAAGCCACTTTTCAGCACACGATAGGCTATACAAGGCAGCCAGCATTAATGGTGGAGGAAGAACCCCGGAAAGAAACACCGACCCACAAGAAGCTACTGGCAAGCTTTCTCACATTAGCCAAATCCGAGACTCAGACCCACGCAGACAGAGGTAAGATGGCAGTGATCTGTAATGGAGAGCAATTTAGACCACTCAGCCCCTCGGGGCCCCCAAAAAGGGTAGTTTTTATTACAAGAAGTCTTAATATAATCACAGAAATATCAGCACTAGGTATAAGTGAGTTCAATAACTACTGAATAAGTGGGGCTTTTTTCCCCATCACAGTACAAAAAATGTTATCACATTATTAATTTTTAAAATACACATGAAGAAATGTGCGATTTACAACCTCATGTTATACACGTACCGAGTAGGCAGTTGTCATATAAAATATCGAAATACATGTTCTCCTATTTACTGTTAATGCACACGATATACTGTGTGGGTAGGTGGATATGTTGTTGTTGTTGTTATTGTGGGGTTTAACGCCATTTTTCAGCACATGATAGGCTATATATGGTGGCCAGTATTAATGGTGGAGGAAGAACCCGGGAAAACCCCAGAAAGAACCACCGACCCACGAGAAGCTACTGGCAAACTTTCTCATATACCCATACTGGCTGAATCTTAGACTCAAACCGACGCAGGCAGAGGTGAGATGGCAGTGGTCCGTAACGAAGAGCGCTTTAGACCACTCGGCCACTCGGGGCCCCCAGGTGGATATGTAAGCATGCACTTCAGTGGATACGTCAGTGATACTTCAGTGCATATGTCCATGGAGCTATTATCAATTACAAAATAAACAGAGACAACCTAAATATTCTGTCAGTTGTCCTACTGGAAACATATCATTACTCCCCTCTCGTTGTGTCATATATCGTTCTAATGGAATTCAAACAGACCAAAGGCTGTCTGTCAAGCTAAACATGGCAGACCATAAACAAACCAAGTTTGATTAATGTACTTCCTAATGACTATCTCATTACTGATTCCCATTATCATTACACGAGACATAATTGTTCCACCCCAGTGAAAAAAAGTTCTTACGTTCATGAACGCTTCATGAACTGTTCATGAACTGGTTGTGAAAAGTCAAACTAATTCATGAACTGTTCATGAACATCAGTTCATGAAATTCAAGTTCTTGAACTTTTCCTCTGAGTTCATGAACATCAGTTCATGAAATTCAAGTTCTTGAACTTTTCCTCAGAGTTCATGAACATCAGTTCATGAAATTCAAGTTCTTGAATTTTTCCTCCAAATTCATGAACTGTTCATAAACATCAGTTCATGAAATTCAAGTTCTTGAACTTTTCCTCAGAGTTCATGAACTGTTCATGAAAATATCAGTTCATGAAATTCAAGTTCTTGAACTTTTCCTCCAAATTCATGAACTGTTCATGAACATCTGTTCAAGAAATTCAAGTTCTTGAACTTTTCCTCAGTATTTGTTATACCTAATAAAATCCCATGCATGTAATCTGGTACTACACCTTTAACCAGGTCAAAGGACTGAAGAAATGCAAAGCCAGACAAGCCTTTAAAGCTTTTATTCCGTTTTGTTGTTGTTGCATTTTGCATGTTTTGTAAAACTTCCTGATTATTTCATAGTGGATACTGTGTTTTAACAGTCCTGTGAGGATAACATCGCGATGTTCCTTTGTCTTGTTTTACAACATTACCAGGATTCTCATCTCAATTACACAAATGAATGAATGAAATTCATTACATAATACAAGGCTTAACTATGTTATTTTCAGCGAATACCCACATTCAAGTCTTTAGAATACATAAAATCATCTAAGATCGGTGAATTCAATGGATTCTCGTAACTCGTATCAACTAAAGTAATGTATGAAATCTTAGAATACCCAGTTCCTACACAAACAAGATGACAAATTCAAACAATTCTTCAATTTATATAAAGAAAATCATTGTACGAATTCAGATATCTGAACCCAACACAGTCATACGCATGACAAGAATACTGATCTACGAATTTAAATGAATACATTCATGCAAATATAAACGAACTACATGAAACTGACGCAAATACCATGTGCTTTCAGGCTTTGTTTGCTTCCACTGCCAAAATTGTGTCCGATGAATTTCCAGACATCCGGTCCCTTTGATCAATGTTTTATGAGAGAATTTTGTCCAAATTCAGTCTCAGAGTCCCTTATATTTTCACTCTTGCAGGAAAATTGCAGGCTGGCTAGATTTCTTTCGATTAGGGCAATTTAACCTAAAGGATTTTTGTGTGGGAACCACACCCTTTATTTAGCGTAACCAATCAGGATTAACTTTATTTACCACCTTGTATAACATGGCACCAAAATCAAAAGTTAACCATCCATTTTCTAATCGTCTAATGGCTAAGTAAACGAAGACTTAATTAAGAATTACTTCCTCTCCCACCACAGACATTACAAATCATTACAGTATAGCGATTTAACAAGCACCTGTCCCCATAAATCTAATCAAGTGTTCTCTCCCCAAGTTAATGTGCTCTTCATAGATCAAAAGAACTCTGCATCCTTAGAGCCAAATTACTTGCAGACGCTTGCTATCTATATAATCAGTCTGAGTTCAAAAATTTCCCCAACATATGTCTATCAAACTGTAAATAACTCTTCAACCCCGCTGATGCTTGTAAGTGGTGTCAATAACACTACTTTATTTCCCAGTGACGTATACGTGTGTATAATCCACAACTTGAAATCCTTGTGCTGTATGGATGCATTCCCCATTACTGCTATGTTAATTGAACGTTGATTGGTTATCATGTATGAAGTTTACACATCTTTGATTATCATAACAAATGACAGGCTGTTTACTCAATATTTCAATACAAGTCTGGAACATAATAAGTTAAATTTAGACACCCGGAAAGGGCTTTCCCACACTTTAAGAAATGTGTGAAGTTAAGATAAACAAATATGGATTCCCATTCAGATGTGAGCAAGTTTGAAGGGTGTAATGCTAGCTATAAAGAAGAATGTAATGTATCAATCTTACTCTTAAAAAAAATGGAGCAGTTATTGATGTTAGTCCAGTTTCAACATCAGATACAAGCAATTTTAAATGAGACAACAAGGATTATAATGATGCACTAGTAGTCAGCTTAGCAACCAGCCTCAGCATTCTTAGCAGTTGATATGGTAACACTCAGCATCAGTGAGGCTCACAAAACCTTAGAGTGGGTGAACTAAGCAGTGGTTATAGAGAGAGAAATCCAAAATTTCAGAAAAATGAGTTAAGTAGCTGAGGGTTGTGTGCACTCTGCATTCATGTATGTGATAGGGACTATGAATAAACCTTATAACAAGAAAATACTACAGAAGGAATCAAAATCTCTGACATTATGTGAAAATAAAATAATCCAACATTCAGATTGCTTTGCTAATTTTATACAAGACACATCATCGTATTCAGAAACAATGAAAAAATACAGTGAAATTGTTAAAGCATCACAAATAAACCATTCTAAGACAGAAATATTTTCAACAGGGAAAATAAATAATGGAATTTACCTAGGACTCCCACCAGAATCTTTAAAAACAACAAGCAAAAGCATTAGGAATAACAACCACATAAAAATGAATTTACCAAACTGTACTCAAATTTCAAAAAACACACATAAATGAAAAAGGGTATTTAAACCTCTTAGGATACAAGTACGTATTTATATGACTCAGTATCGTTGTGAAGTGTCGAATTTTGAAGTACTGAAAATTTAAAGTTGAATGCATTTAGCAATTAAAGTCTTATCACAGTTAAGCCAGGAAAGTCTTTGTGAAGGGTCACTCTGAACTTTCATCGTTCATTTCCCACCATGTCAGTGTAAACTTCAAAGGAACAATATTTCCGAACCAGTGAAATTGACCGGGGTATCATAAACAGTCTTTAGAAGTAAACATTTGAGCTACCGACTATAACCGCGTGGTAGGAACCTATGTCCACTTATCATATTTTCAAAGGGAAAATTGTCACGCACTGTCATACGTAGATTCTGAGCTGTCTAAATCTGATGAAAGCAATTATTACTTTGGGAAAGATTAGGGACCCTTGCCTACATTTGGGTAAAATAAATTAGGGCGTACACTTTAGAGCAATGTGACTTTAAAGTGACGACCCTAGTGCAAATTCTTTAGTCTGGAAATTTCCTACGAGAGGAAACTTTGTCTCGACTCCGTGGAAGCCTAAAGATTAGTGCTTTCCTCGTGAAACAAGAAAGGGACCAGTGGTCGTTGTATAAAAGGAAAGGCATGTTTAGTGCTAGGATGCAGAAGTCCTGAAAGAAAAGCAGCGACGAGGAACA